>SNQJ01S0202084.1:1611-16798 GCA_010110895.2 Picea sitchensis | reverse complement strand
TTTAAAAATTGTTTCAACAACCAACAAATAGCTTTCAGAGTGCCATTTGGTCCAATCCATATATGAAAAGGAAATGTTTCCTATTCTGCATGATGTGGATCTCCGACGTCCTTATCTATTGGGCCAATGCTTCCAAATTAAAACAGATCATCAGATCCTCAAGCATTTTTTAAAACAACAAATTTCCTCCCTAGAGAAACAAAAATGGTTCACCAAGATCTTTAGATATGATTATGAGATAATTTACAAGAAGGGAAAAGAAAATGTGTTTCTTGATGCTCTTTCCTACAAGTATGAAGGTGAAGGATTCATTTTTTTCTCTCCTACATTGTACCCGATTGGCTCCAATCTACTCACCATGAATGGTTGCAAGACCCTAAAATTTATGGCCTTATCCAACAGTTACAAGCCAATTCTACAGTTTCTCCTGAGTACTCTTGTCACAATAATAAGATTCACTACAAAGTTCATATGTATCTCAAAAAACAGTCGCAACTTAAATCTACAGTGCTTTCGGAGCTTCATTCTTCCCTCACAACTGGGCATTATGGGTTCACCAAAGCCTATGAAAGGGATAAAGGTTCTTTTTTATGGGATGGTATGAAACATGATGTCCACACCTTTATGGTTGAATGTGATGTATGTCAATGGAATACGGGCACAACAGTCAAGACCTCGGGAACACTACAACCGCTTCCAATTTCGTCGTCTATTTGGATGGATATTTCTATGGACTTCATTGTTGGCTTACCTAAATCAAGCAATAAATCAGTCATCATGGTGGTAGTTGATCGTCTTTCCAAATATTCTTATTTCTTTTCTCTCCAACACCCTTTCACAGCATCCACGGTGGCTCAAATTTTCATGGATAATATTTTCAAGCTTCATGGAATGCCTCATTCTATTGTTTCTAACCGAGATCCCACTTTTACCAGCAATTTTTGGCAATAATTGTTCCATCTCCAGGGAGCCCAGTTACATCTCAACACCACCTATCATCCCCAGACTGATGGCCAAAATGAAGTTGTCAACAATTTTCTAGAAACATATTTGAGGTGTTTTGCATCTGAATGACATACTCAGTGGACTCAGAGGTTACCCCTCGTTGAATGGTGGTACAACACATCTTACCATACTGCTACTCACATGACTCCTTTTGAGTAAGTATATGGACAAAAGACCCCTTCAGTTGTATCCTACATGCCAGGTGTATCGAAGGTTCAAGAGGTTGACAATAATATTGCATTTTGTGAGGCCATTCTTCACACCCTCAAAACAAATTTGGTCATGGCTCGAAATTGCATGAAGCAACAAGCAAATCAAGGTCGTTCTGAATGAATTGTTTTTGAAGGGGACCAGGTGTTTATTTGTTTGCAACCCTATAAGAAAACTTCACTCAAAATAGACCACTATTAGAAACTTTTTCCCAAATTTTATGGTCCTTATACAATTCTCAAGCGAGTGGGGAAGGTGGCTTACTAGTTACCTTTTCCGAGTCATTCTAAGCTCCATCATTTTATTCATGTCTCATGCTTAAAGAAGGTGATTGTTACTAAGTGTAAAAATCAAACTATTCTCCCTAAGTTGGATGAAGAAGGTTCCATTTGGTTGTATCCACAAGCATTCTTGGACCAACGCAAGCTTTGCCTCCATCAGCGCCCCATCAAGGAGCTAGCTACCATACAACTCCAGAATATGCCACTTGGGAGCCAGCTACCATTCTGCAACAATTTCCTCATCTCAAGCCTTGAGGACAAGGCTCTTTTTCAAGGGGGAAGGCATGTTAGGGGCCTAACCTCCCTAAGCCCTCACGTATATAGAATAATATATTTCCATGTAATAAAGGTCGACATTAGTTAATAAGGCCTATTTAATAAATTGGAATAAGTCAATGTAAGAAGACCTAATAGAATCTTCCGCTTCTAGAAGGATATTCATCTAGAATGATCTTAGAATATACAATTAGTATAAATAAGAATAGGAGTCATGAGAAGTTTTTTCTTAATAATTATTGTAATAGAGCGTTTCTCTGCTGGAGGTTTCCCCCTCAAAGAGGCAAGTGAAATTTTTTTCCTATCAATAAAGCTATTATTTTAGTGTTTTGGTTTCATCTATTGTGTTGTTCTGATGTTATTCTCTGCAATATTTATGTTTTCAACTATTATAATAGATCTGGTACCTTACAGAATGTTCCAATAATTCCCATCCCTCTAGAGAAATCTATCAAGCATAAACTAGATCTAAAAACTCTTATTTATTGTAGTAAAACGACCCTTATATTCTTCAACTATAATATTAAATAACTTAACATACTTTCCCTTAACTCATGTCAAATCAGCAAGACATATATAGTTGTAAATTACAAATCATGAAGAACATAGATGGTTGAAAATAAAATCTATAATGTACAAAGGTATTGGCCAGTTGAAAACTTCATTAATATGCATAAGATGAATTTGTTATATGTTCCATAGTCTTATTACAAGGCTATTACAATACACTAGCTCTCCAAAACCCTAGCTTGGGAAAACCAATAAAAACCCTTTCTCAACCAAGAAACTTAAACATGCATGAATCACTCAAAAAATCCTTCCAAGGTAATTTTCTTCCTCTTCTTCACCAAACACATCCTAGGATTTAATCTCAAGACACTAATATCAATTCTCCAAATATGAAACGTTGACCATAGACTTCAATATGCTCCAAGAATATCAAGAAACCCTAGGGAATCCGAGAGAGAGAGAGAGAGAGAGAGACCAAGTACAAATGAAGATCTAAGAGAAAGAAGATAACTAGTGCACTCCACTTGATCACATCTCTAACATAAGAGTGCTAATAATAATGAGTTATGATGAATGATCATGAAGGAAACTCTCTTCCCTCTATATATATTGGAGGTAATGGAGGACAAGAATACAATGTGGATCGATGACCTTACAAGAAATCTACAATAAATACATGTAGGCACACATAAGTGAAGTGATTCACTCCAAGGGTACACATGTCAATATATAAGGTGATTTTGTATACAATAAGGTATCTAATACTATGTAGCTACATAAGGTGATTCCACACCCCTCAATCATAATCCCATGTGAACTCCATCGCTCCTCTTAAGATATGTGATCCATTGGGTCCACCCCCCCTACATGAAAATTGTTGCAACACGTGTCCCCAAGCTAATTCCAAGCCTCCATATATCAATATGAGATAAGCCATGCTATATCATGCTTGATTCTCTCATATAATATGCATAATGCTCCTCCTCCTAAGTAGGGTATTCTCCTTTCAAGTGAACCTCTCCAAGTGGCCATCATGAAGGTTGTCTCCCAAGTTGTCAAGAGAACTCTATGATCCAGATTATATTAAGAAGGAAATGAGATACAAAAAAACATATAGAAAATAACATAGAAATATAGTATAACCAAACTTCTATTAATGAATAAAATAACATAATATTGTAGAACAGAAATAGGATAGAATGGTGGTATCTAATCTCTAAAGAGAAAGAGATGTTGGCTATGCTCACTTGAAAAAATACAATCACAAAGAGGCCGAAAAGGTCATTTTATCATGAATTCAAAAATACAAAGAGGCAAAAACCCTAATCATCAAAACCATAACCCTAGAAGATGAAACGCCAAAAGTATCGTTGGCCCCGAGGTGGTTAGTTGATACATCAACTTCCCAGGGGTGAAACTTTTGCATACAATATTTGTTTGGGGTGCATGATAACTTGTTGGAAAGAAATATATAAGGGTTACAACTTCTGGTTGGAGACAAGTATGCCATGAAAACCCTTGGCACCCCAAATATCCAAAAAAACATCATTTAGGGCCTCAAAATGGCCTCAGAATTTTGGGACCCAAAAAACCGTAGAAAAATTGCCACGAAGATGGAGAACTGTTGAGTCATAGGAAGAGGTGGGTGGACACCGATATCCACCTAGATTATTCCTCCCCCCTTTGGAAAAAATGATCTCCATTGCATCAATTTCCCTCATAAAATAGGGAAAATTCTATTGAATTTGGCTCCTAGTGCGCCACTTGCCTTGGTGAAGAAGTTTCCCTTCTTTGATGGCCCGGTAGAGTTATATGTTTTGTGGGAAGGTTCCTTTCATATTTGTATCTATGATTCTATAAAATTTAGTCTTCTAAAGGAAGTCATTTTTTATTTATGTAGGGACCAAGTGCTCAGCTACCTTTGAGGTATCCAATCGAGGTGGAAAATATGGGTGAAGGAGCTCCACATTAAAGACTAGATACAAACCAAGGAATGGAGGAATACTTGATTCAAAAGTATTCTCAACTATAGCCTTGGTGATGGTGTAAGGCCCATATCAATGTGGGGAAAGCTTTCTATGGGGTCCTGCAAGGCGGTCTTTCTACAAATGTTACTAAACCTTATCACAAACCTGAAACTTGTATGGAACCCGATGTTGGTCATGTCATTGCTTGTACTTTGCATTGGCTTTCTACAAGATGTCATGGACTTGTTGGAAGATGTGTTGAATCCATTCAACAAATATGGATTCCTTATTAGCCTTAGTTTGAGTATGGGAATATTCTTCCTGTATGGATGTAATGGGTAGAGTTATGTCAATTAGGGCCAATGGCTCGAACCCCAAGCACACTTGAAAAGGGTTGTGGCCAATATAGATATGAAGGGCTCGATTGTAGTTATTTTTAACATAAGGAAGTATCTCATCCCATCTGCAGGGATGTTTGGAGTTTTACATTCTTAGGATATGCACATTCATCCTATTTACTACCTCTCTATGTCCATTGGTTTGGGGGTGGAAGGAAATTGATTTGGTGAGCTTGGTGTCCATCAATGACACAAAATGGACAAGAATGTAGTCAAGAACCTTCTATCATGATCTAAAATAATAGTCTGTGGTATCCAAAATTTAACCCAAACACACTCGAAAAAGAGCTTAACAGTGGCCTCGTATGTGATACTCTTCTTGCAGGGTGTCAAAATTGTCATCTTAGAGAATCAATAAATGACCAAAAAGACACAGTAATTACCATGCTTGGTTGAAGGTAGACCGGACATGTAATCCATGGAGATGGACTCCCATTTCCTATATGGAGTAGGTAGAGGGGTGTATATCCCTTGTTTATTAATGGTGGGTTTGTCAATGCAGAAGGAAGTGCATAATATGATATACTTGCTGACATCTTGTCGAATATTTAACCAATAAAAATACTTTTGTAGTATTGCCACTGTTTTTTCCATGCCAAAGTGTCCTGCCATCCAACTCTAATGAGATTCCCAAATCCGCTTGCACACTCACTTGAAGGAACACAAAGATGGCCTAGATGGCATAGTAGTCTATCCCGAATATGAAATTATGCAATTAGTGTGCCTACACCTAGTGTATTATATGCAGAAGAAAATTCAGGATCACTTTCATATAACTAAAACCACCCTAAGGTCTCATGCCCGTGAGAGTTGAGCACCATGGTCAGTGTTGCAACTAGAGGTCGACAAAGGCAGTCGACAACCCGATTGGTGTTTCCTTTATTGTACTTGATGTTCAAGTGTAATTGTTGCAGGTATGTGGACCACTTCTTATGGTGGTCATTCTATAACTTCCATTGTGTTTGTATGAATTGTGGAGGCTTGTGATAAGTGTGGATGATCRTTTCCTTTCCTATAATTTAATGCTTCCACTATCGACATTCCTACATAATGGAGTACATATCCTTGTCATAGGTGGGATACATGTGAAAAAAATCACATATTGTTTCACTATGATAGGCAACTGGATGTTGTTGATGAGTGAGGACGTCACTAATAGCATAGTCTAAGGCATCTGCGTTGATCTGGAACAATTGTTTTAGATATGGAAATATGAGGACTGGTGTAGAATAGAGTTTGTGTTTTAGATCTTAGAATGTTTTTTTGTGTGTGATTCAAGCCATGCAAAATTGGCTTTAGTTCCCCCCTTTGTCACCCGACTTAAGGGCCAAGTTATATGATATAACCCCAACACGAACCTACAGTAGAATTTGGTGAGGCCCGAGAAGCTATGGAGCTCTGGTAGAGTCATCAGGGTTGGACAATCACGAATGACTTGGATCTTGGATGGGTCCACATGCACCCCATGTTCATCCATGATGTACCCTAAGTAATGGATTCTCTGCATGTTGAATGAGCATTTCTTCAGTTCAACATATAACATGTGTTCTCCCAAGGTGCTCAGGACCTAATGAATATGTTGCAAGTGTTCTTCCTAGGTCCGGCTAAAGATGAGGATGTCATCCAAATAAATCACCATGAAAGATTTTGTGAACAACCGCAAGATTTCCAATATATCATCCATCATCCTCATGAATTTCATTGGATAATTGGTCAAGATAAAAGGCATTACCAATGACTCAAACATGCCTTATTTATATTTTAAGGTTGTCTTCCATACATCAATTGACTCTATCAGAACTTGGTGATATCCTCGCTTGAAATCAATATTGTTGAAGAACTTGGCACTCTTGAGCTAGTTAAGAAGATCGTCAATCTGGGGGATTGGTTGTTGGTTCTTGACAGTGGTTTTATTTAGTATCTATAATAAATATAGAGTCAACATGTTCCATCCTTCTTCTGCACCAACATAATTGGGATCCCACAAGGTGAGGAGCTTGTTCAAATGTGGCCCTTGCAGATGAGCTCATGAATTTGACGCTTTATTTCCTCATTCTCTAAAATGGATCATATGTATGTTGGACCATTGTGCAAGGGAGAACTAGGTATCAAACCAATGGGATGTTTGACCTGACAGTGCATAGGCACCCCTACAGCTAAAGAAAAGAGGTCTATGTACTCCTCTACAAGATTGTACACTTGTTTATGTTGTGTGGAGAGACCTTGTGTTGAAGTTGTGTTGATCGCACTGACCTTTCATTCCCCTTCTGACCGAACCATGAAGAGAAAAAACTTTGTATTCTGTGAGATTAATTTTCGGCAATGTTTTTCCAAAATCATTGAAATTGTAGTAGTTGAAACTACCTCGGGTACCGTGTAGGGATGACCCCCCAAAGTGATAATGACACAACTGTTTTTTTTTTAATAGACAAGGTTTAAGCATGAAGTTCATTCCATTTTAGCATTTTACTTTAACCATAAAAAATTGTGTTGCAGCAACCAATATTACAAGAAGAAACACCATGCATAAGTACACAAGAAGTATCATGCGAAACCCTTCTCAACAAGGGAAGAAAACCCAACCAATACTTTTCTATATTATTCAAGAGAAATACCTCCACCGAAAAGAAAACCTAGCACACAAAAGGGTGCTCACAAACCCTAGAAGACTAGCACCCAAGACAAGTGCGCACTTTTCCCAAGAATATGTACTTGCTGAAATTTCCAAATTCACACTTAAGATATGTTTCCTCAATGGGGAATTTACCTTTACTTATATTAGATTGAACCTGTCAACAAAAGTGTCTATTGGCACAACATGGCCGACCTCACTATCTCACAATATAATTAATAATTACTAGGTTAATTATATTTTACATTAAGGTGGGGCCAACCTGTACCCTTTACATTACAATTAGGGTTACAGGTAAGTCTGACTCTTGAACAATATAGCAAGGGATATCATACACCCACTAGTGCTCAGCCACTAGAGGCACATCCATAGGGATTTCCATATATCTATCTCATTGCATCTCATAGGAGAACCACACTCACTAGTGCTCAGCCACTAGGACCACGTTCACCTATGCTTGCCCACAGGAACTTCCAACTCAGCAGATCTTATTTCCCACTGCATTACACATGAGAGTCATCTAGAGTTCATCATCTCAACTCTCTTCTCAGAGGATACTAATACATCGTTTTCATCTCTGTCTCACAACGATGCACCAAGCTCATGGTAATTCACACGTTCACATGTGCTCAGCCACATGCACATCTAACTCAACAGATCTTTTTTCTCACCGTGTTACATAGGAGAATAATCTGGAGTTCTTCTCAAATCTATGTAAGGAGGAGGCCAACACAACATTCTAGTTCTATCTTAGATAGGAACCACACACCCATCTCAGGGGATCTCTCTCAGGTCTGTGTCCTAGAGGAAGTATCATGTAGTTGTAATCATCAACACTCCCTCTCAGCTAGGGAGGCATTCTCCACCAAGCCAAGTCTCTCACGGAAATACTCAAACTTTGTCTTCGCAAGCGGTTTGGTGAAGATATATGTGATATTCTCATGGGTAGGAAGATACTGCATGTGCATTTTCTTCCTCTACACCATGTCTCTGATATAGTGATATTTTATCTCGATGTGTTTCGATATGTCATGAAACATAGGGTTATCGGAGAGCTTCACACAACTTTGGTTATCACAATGAATAGAAGTAGGATCCATCTCATGATAGAATAAGTCAGTCAGAAGTTTGTGAAGCCATACTGCTTCACGGACTACTACACGTAATGCAATGTACTCTGCCTCTGTGGTACTCCATGCCACAAAGCTATGTTTTCTACTACACCAGGAAACCATGGTAGACCTTAAATTGAAGCAACAACTGGAGGTGTTTTTCCTATCCACTGTGCTTCTTGTCCAATATGCATCGGCATATCCCTATAGAATCAAGTCTACACTGGAGGCATATCTTAGTCCATGACCAATTGTGCCTCATAGGTATCTCAATACATGTTTTGTTGCTATCCAGTGTGTTTGTCTCGATTAGCTCATAAAGTGGCTAAGCACATTCACTGCATAGCATATATTTGGTCTGGTGTTAACCAGGTACATCAGTGATCCAATCAACTATCTGTATAAGTGTGGATCAATCTCTCATGAATCAGTATCACTCATTTTTCGTTAAATCCATCACCATCGGTGTAGACATGGATTTTCATTTTGTTATACTGAACTTCTTTGATATCCCCACTATATATTTTCCTTGACTTAGGAAAAGTCGCATTGGTCCTCTATCATACTTCTTGTCCCAAGAAGTAGTGCATCATACCCAGAGCCTTCATCTCAAAATCAAAAGTCAAATATTGCTTGTAACAAAAATACGGCTTCTTGAATAAGTCATCAAAAACAAGATCTCATAATAGAAAACTCCCTCTGTTTGTGGGAATCTTCTGGCCACAGATCTCGGTTTTTATTTCTCAACACTTCCATTAGTTGCATGCTTGATTTTTATAGATCCATTTGGAAGTCACCATAGATTTCCCTTTTGGTCTCAGAACAATGTCTCATACATCATTCTTTAAAATATATTGGTATTCTTTTGTTATGGCATCTTGCCATACTTGTTCACTTGTTGCTTCTTTATGACAAGAAGGATCAGAATCAATGATGTGGCTCATGGCTGAATAGTATCTCGAAAAATCTATTATTTCTCTCAGGATGTGCCTTGAGAGGCTTGTATGTTTCTCTGCCTCTTGTAGAGTGAGCCTAGGTAGGCCTTTTATGCCCTACTACAATAAATCTAGACATGTCAACTGGAGCAACTGGATCAGCTGGAATAATGTTTGTCTCCCTCTGAACTACTAAAGGGGGAGAAGGTCTTGTCTCACTGTCAATATCCATATGAGATTCTCTAGATCTTTGAAAGGCTATCTCTTCTTCAAGGACAACATCTCTTCTTGTCTCAATATGTCTCTGACCAGGGATATAGATATGGAATGTCTTTGAAGATTCATTTTTATCCCATAAATGTATCCTTTGTCCCTGAAGGGTTTAGACTGGACTTCTTCTCTTTGGGTACATTAAAATACATTGGACACCCAAATATCCTAAAGTGTTCAATCTTAGTCTTCACTCCAGTGAAGGCTTCTTCGAGAGTTATGTTTTTCAAAGTCTGGTTAAGACTCTTGTTCTGAACATATAATGTGTCATGCATGCTTTTGCCCATAGAATCATAGAAAGATTATGATCATGCATTGTTGCATTGGTTGCCTCAATGATGGTTCTATTCTTCCTCTTTCTCAAATAGTTTTGACTCCCTCTGAAGGATAAACATCTTCCTTTGTTGTTAACCTGTGTGGAACAAGAAAACAAGAGGAACCAAAACAATTTAAGGATTGTTGTCATAGCTACAACACCTACTTGTAATGTAGAAAACTTTAGAAATATAGGTTAGAGGAATGAAAATAACAACAATCAAACCTGGAGTCTTCACTTCCAGTGTGTTGTTCCTTTGAATGCACTGAGATCCCTCTAGATCCATGACTTCANAGCTACAACACCTACTTGTAATGTAGAAAACTTTAGAAATATAGGTTAGAGGAATGAAAATAACAACAATCAAACCTGGAGTCTTCACTTCCAGTGTGTTGTTCCTTTGAATGCACTGAGATCCCTCTAGATCCATGACTTCATCAAAAGGTTCCTTCCTCCTGCAATTACTCTCATGACAATGATACAAATAATATATATATATATATATATAAGTGCATACCTGAGGGTGTCGATATGATTTCTCCAATGGCACCTAACTGATTTATGTTCTCTGACATCTTCATGAAAGAGGTAGTCACAGCAACACCTTTTTGTATCACCCATAATAAGTCTTTCTCTGAAGTCTTGTCTTCCAGGAACTTGAAGTTGCTTGATTCATCAAGATTATCTTCCATCATAATTTTAGATTCTTCACAAACCCTTGTCAACTAGGCTAGAAAACCTAACGGCTAGGCTAGGCTAGCACTTTTAGGTTTTGTTGGACATATGACTACCAACAATAATCCTTTGAAAGATATGACAACACTGGTGAGCTGAAGAGATCCTTCAATGAGTTGCAGAAACCCTAATTCTAAAATTTCTGCAGAAATTAGTGGAACCCTAGAAACCCTATGGCCAAAAAGTCAAAATGCTCAGAAATGAAATCTGAATCTTGTTGGAGGTGCGTTGAAGGAGTTCGTACACTCATATCCTCTTTTAATCCCCAACATCCAAGTGCCAAGTGCTGAAACCTCTCAGAAAAGTAGGTCGTATGGAATTTCTGGAAACCCTAGGAGGGTCGTACGGTTTTGCAAGAGAGAGTAGATGGCTAAAAATTGCTTGTGCAATGAGTTCTTCAAGACCTATGCTCTAATACCATGTTGATTTTTCAATAGGAAAGTTTTAAGAATGAAGTTCATCTCATTTTACCATTTTACTTAAACTATAAACAATTTTGTTGCAACAACCAAGATCACAAGAAGAAAGACCATGCACAAGTACACAAGAAGTATCCTGGGAAACCCATCTCAACAAGGGAAGAAAACCCAACCAATCCTTTGCTATATTCTTCAAGAGAAATACCTCCACCACAAAGAAAACCTAGCACACAAAAGGGTTCTCACAAACCATAGAATACTAGTGCCGAAGAGAGGTGCACACTTTTCCCAAGAAGATGTACTTGGTGAAATTTCCAAACTCACACTTAAGATATGTTTCCTCAATGGGGAATTTACCTTTACTTATATTAGAATGAACCTGTCAACATAAGTGTCTATTGGAACAACAGGGTCGACCTCACTATCTCACAATATAATTAATAATTACTAGATTAATTATCTGTTACAGTAAGGTGGGGCCGATCTGTCCCCTTTACATTACAATTAGGGTTACAAGTAAGTCTGACTCTTGAACAATATAGCAAGGGATCTCATACCCCCACTAGTGCTCATCCACTAGGGGCACATCCATAGGGATGTCCATATCTCTATCTCACTACGTCTCATAGGAGAACCACACTCACTAGTGTTGAGCCACTAGGATCACATTCACCTATGCTCATCCACAAGCATGTCCAACTCAAGAGATCTTCTTTCCCACTGCATTACACATGATATTCATCTGGAATTCATCATCTCAACTCTCTACTCAGAGGAGGCTAATACATCATTTTCATCTCGGTCTCATAACGATGCACCCATCTCATGGGAATTCACACGTTCACATGTGCTCAGCCACATGCACATCTAACTCAACAAATCTTCTTTCTCACTGTGTTACACAGGAGAATCATATGGAGTTCTTCTCAACTCTCTGTAAGGAGGAGGCCAACACAACATTCCAGTTATGTCTCAGATAAGAACCACACACCCATCTCATGGGTTCTCTTTCAGGTCTGTGTTCTAGAGGATGTCTCACGCAGCTGCAATCATCAACAACTACAGGGTTGGGACTCATAAACAACATTATGTTTCCACATATAAGGTTTTCCTAAAACAACATCATAAAATTCAAGTGGGGAAACATCACACATTACCTCATATTTGCAGGGATTTATGTCATAGGATAGGTGGAATTATTGGTTAACGTGAAGGTATCATCCCTAGCTCAACCAACCAATGGTGTATGGTTGTAGGTGTGGCATCATCAGTAGATACAATCTCTTGATGACCTCAGTTGAGATCAAGTTCTTATGTCTCTCACTATCAACAATGAAATATAGTGGGGGTTCCCATCACCCACATTTCTGAATGGAAGAGGTGTTATGTCACACACCTACTACGACAACCTAGATTTTTCGTCTTTTTTTCTTCGAGGAACAAAATCCCCAAATTTCTATGGGGCCTAGCACAGACCATCTCCCTTCCCTTATCCTCCTCCAAGAGACCACAACCTGGCCTCAACGCAAGCACCGCTTGCAACTCGCAAGTTGGAGAGTCAAGGCTCTCGACTCCTTTTTCTCCAAACGTCGATACCCGAGATGCGATTCGAGTATGGCTCCCTCCTCACTAGCACCTGCTACATATAACTGTAGGCTAGGATAAACACTAGCACTACTCGCAACTCGCGATTTCGATAGTTGGAGTTTTGAGCCCTCTTGCTCCTCCTTTGTCAATCCCTCAGACGCAAGAGGTCAACGTTATGTGGACTATGCCAAGCGACATGTACAAGCCACTTGTCTCCTCTGTTGTACTCTGCTTACAAGCTATATCATTGTCTCCCATAGCATGATACCTCGGCTCTCGACGTTTCATGATCTTAGCGATCAAGGTGCAACTTATTCATCCTATGAAACCCCGAGCCATGATAAGTCAACAATGGGTTGACTCTTTCCCAGGCGACATGTGTCCACCGCCTGTCACCCACTCCCACCTTTCTCTAGGTGCTTTTTTTTATGCCACCTGTCAACCACACGGTCCCCACCTAACGGATGTGCCACGTGTTCGCACGAGCCCACAGTGCTCGACACTTCGCGACTTCTGCAGTCAAAAGGAAGTTCTTTCAACCTTTGAACCCCCGATACACGATACCACACGGAGGTTTTGATCCAATGGTTCTCCCATGGCTTGGATCCAACGACCATGATCACGTCACGATTTCGCAAATCGTGAGTTCATGCAGTCCTACCCTTGATCACTCCAAGTCGCGAGTCAGTGAAATACTACCCGACTGCCACGCATCTTGTGTCGATGGACAATTCTGAATACTTTGGGACTTTCAGGACATTGTCGAATCCACTCTCCCGCCTATGCAAAGGTTAAGATCGATGGTCAATAGAGATCTGACGGATCCTAGGATCTACGGTCCTGGATCCCATCACTACTTGTGAAGGCTAAAAGGGTCGAGGTGTTAATGCATGCGCTCCTCCTCTAGATCCATTAGTCTTGACAGGTATAGGGTATTTCCGAAAGGATTCTKACYGTTCGTCTACCAAATGATGGGGTATTCTCTTTCAATAATCGGACTCACTATCCTTTATGAGCTTGAATCACGAAATTCAACCTCTTAGAGCTTCAAACTCCCACRACTCCGAGATCTTAGAGAGCTACTCTTTCTTGCATAAGGTTTCCCGACTCGGATCGCATGAACCTTCAGATGGTTCTTGGGAAATTTTCCTTGATCTTAGTCGAGTCTCTAGGTAAATTTTCGGTACGGTTCCAAGGTTTATGGGGTAATTCCCGGAGAAGAGTACTCTCGAGAAGCCTTCCTAGAATATTACGAGAATCAAGAAAACAAGACGATTCTTGGTGGAGCGAAATCATGCCCCAGACTTAATCATTTGTACAGAAACCAACTATGGCATGTAAGTATACACATGCATCCATTATTTCCAATCTAAAACATCAGGCAATCATTTCACATAGAAATCATTATGGGCATATAAACATGAACATGTATTCATGATATTCAATTCAAAATACAAGGCATAAAACACTTATCAGTTCCACTAGGCGTGATGCAACTGCTGAGAGGGGTGCTCGTTTCCACCCAACTGTAGGCTCAGTGACTCCAAATGGATTTACCACTAGCCACCCCCGAGCTAGACCACGATGCTTTGAGATTCAGTCTACTACTTCCAGCTCAACGGAAGTCAAGGATGAAGGTTACTCCCCTTCTCTTGATATAGAAAAATAATCCAGGACGAAGGTTACTCTCCTTCTCCTATGTTCAGAACTCCCCGTGTTTCCATATTTTCTCCAGTTCTCTTCCGCAATCCTTGTCACGTGCATTCTCTCTCTACCCTTTACCACACCTCCTCTCTTTCCTTTTCTCTGCAAGATTGCATGTGGCACGAATTTCCCCATTCGTGGTCAGGTCTGGGAGATTTTATGGATGGATGGTTCACCCCCATCCCCTCATTAACTCTTGAGGAGCCTCCCCACCTACCAATCTGATGGAAAATCCATTCCAGGGTCAAAGAGTTGCTTTGGTCTTTGAGCAAGTAAAAACCAGTACAATACTGGCTCGGTGGAAGTTAACGCAACCATTCCAGGTCCCTTCCACCACCTCTCATTATCCATCATGGTCTATTTTAGCACATCCCCCTCCCAGCAGTCATGCAACACATATTCATAACATAATTTTCATTCATCAACCTTTTCTACAAAGGTCCATCACATCAAACATTCACATCTTTGAGTTTGCCATAGTTCTTGGCCAATATAGTTACTTTTACAGACAGGGGGAAGCAAGGTGTTACAATTCCCTCCCCCTTAAAGGAACATTGTCCTCGGTGTTCTATCTATCAATATGACATGTATGTACAGAAGTAAACAAAATCGGATATGATTGTTTCATGGCATCTTCCATTTCCCACGTAGCCTCATCTGGGCCAAAATGTTTCCATTGCACCTTGACTTGTGCAATGGTTCAGTTCCTGAGTGGGGTTTCCTTTCTGTCCAGTATGCATTGAGGTTTTGGCAGGAATTCTCCCTCCAATTCCACCTAGATCATAGACCAGTCAATTATATGATTAGAATCGTGTACATATTTCTTCAAT
>SNQJ01S0202083.1:0-16798 GCA_010110895.2 Picea sitchensis | reverse complement strand
ACAAATGGCACAAATGTTCTTTCAAAATGTTTGGGTGCATTTTGGATTGCCTAAATCCATTATTTCTGATTGGGATTCTCGATTTGTTGGAAGTTTTTGGTCGAGTTTATGGGCACTCATGGACACCAAACTTAAAAAGAGCAAAAATTTTCATCCGCAAACAGATGGTCAGACAGAGGTGGTAAATCGGATAGTGGTGCATCTTCTTCGTGCTTATTGCAGCAAGCATCCTAAACTTTGGGATGAACATTTACACTACATTCAACATGCGTACAATCGAGCTAAGAACTCTTCGACTCAAACATATCCATTTGAAGCATGTTTTGGCTATTTGCCCAAGTCTCCTTTAGATTTTATCTTTGGGAAAGATATTTCTATCGATGGTCAATATGACATTGATAGGGCAGAAAAGTTCATTGAACAAATTCAGTTGATACATCAAGTGGTGCAAGAGCAATTGGAAAAGAGTCAGGCCAAGTACAAGACGAGACATGACAAGCATCATGTTGATCACAGTTTCCAAGTTGGAGATGAAGTTTGGATTTACATCAGTAAGGAGAGGCTTAAAGGAGAAGGTAAAAATTTGAAACCGATTCGATATGGTCCTTTCAAGATTATCTACAAGATTGGTAGCAATGCCTTTCGTTTATATTTGCCTCCTTATATGCAGATGTATGCAGTTGTTAATGTTGAGAATTTGAAATTGTATGAGACTCTGTTGATTGATGATCATGGAGAGCATGTTCATATTCCTTCTATAGATGATTTTTTCCCGGAGTATCTTATAGAACTGCATGAAGTCATAATCCTTGACAGGAGAATGCGAACTTCAAAACAAGGAAATGTGGAGTATCTTCGAGTTGGTCTTAAAGGAACAAATCCAAACAAAGCCAAGTGGATTAAGGTTGGAAGGGTGAGGGAACTATACCCTCATCTTCACATAGACTGAAAGTAGTCTTTTGGAGGTCCAAAAGCTTCCCAATGGGGAGGTGTGATAAGGGGATCAAATTTTGCTCAAAAATTCAAAGTGCTTGGAATTGCTTCAAATCGGACAAGAGTGTAGGCCTCGTCGTTTCGAACCCAACACAACTCGTTTCGTCTCAAACGGACGTCAAGAGCGAGAGATATTGCGATCTGTTCGAATCGTCAAACAGGCAAAAAAATGGACGTTGACTGTACAGTCCGTACAGGCTGACGTGGCAAGGTCGTACGACTGTACGCTGATGTGGCATGTGGTAACATGGCAGTTGTTGATTGGCAGATTTGGTTGAATGGTGTTTCGACACGTGGCAGTATGTGGTTGGTGTTTTGGTGCCATGTGGCCCAGTCATGGGCTGCCACGTGGCACCATTATATTGGTTGTTTGATCAAAATATATTGGAGTTCGTGGGGTTCTAACCACGGACCTCTCCACCATATAAAGCCTTCAAAAATTCCGCCCAACCAACATACCACCATTTACTCCTTGTTATATATACGAATTGATATATATTTAAGTTCCCTTTATGTTGCATTTGACGAGGGGTCGGGTCGGGGCTTAGCCCCGACCCGTGGTCATGTTTTCAGTACATGTAACCACATATCACACGGAGCACACACGGAGTTGTATGGAGCTTGATCGCATGGTTTATACATATGAACACAACCGGGAGCACGCGGGAAGGTACAAACAATTAGCACGGTTTAACCCTTTTTGTAAATGTGCGAGGTCATGTGACCCTCTTGTGCCCGAGAGCTAGGTGGTTAGGGGTTGGCGCGCCCATAACCATCCTACAGTTCGCACCATTAGTGCGGTTTTGTTCGGTGTCAGGTTTTCACGCTTTAAATTATGTGTGTGCTAGGTTTCATGAACAAGGGTGCATTTTGTAGACGCAGAGACAACAAGCTTGAAGGGGAGACTTCAAAGAAGCCTAACTTCTTCGTTTTTTGGCCAAACGAGGTGCCGAAAAAACCCAACTAGGGGTTTTTGGATGCTATGAAGCCATTGGAGCCGTCTGTTGGTCAATTTGAGCATTGTAAAGCATGTTTTTGAGAACTTTTAGCAATTAATAATAATGATCCATTAGAAGCTGGACCAGGAGATGTAGCCCAAGAGAGGGGTGAACTCCTTTATCACTTTCTGTGTTTATGTGCTTATGTTCATTGATTATGTTGTTGTTTATTGTGTCTTAAATGAGTAAACCCTTTTAAATGATGTGTTGCAAAGTTGATCCATTTGCTTTTAACACATAAACTTTACTTGCAAATATTTTCAAGATATCAAGTCTTCTTCATTTTTAGATCACCCATGGATGGATAGTATACATCATGTTGTTTTTGGTTGTGGATGGTGGTAGGTGGAACATCATGTGGATCCTCATGGTTTAGGAGAAATGAATATTTGAAGATGAAAAAGTGAATTGAAGAAGGAAGTACAAGTCGACCCTGAATATAATTAAAGAAAAGAACTAAAAAATAAGAAAGTGTCTGGTTGGCCCTAATGTTAAAAGGAAGTAACATAAAGGGTATAAATACATATCATTATACATTCATTTTACACAAACAAGTCGAATTTCAAAGGAAATCTGAATTAAAAAAGGTTGGATTTCAAGGGAGGATGAAGTATTTTGGTGATGTTTTCTAAGCTCTTTATTCGCTATAATTTTGGAGATACACTCTCTGGAAGATAGGGTTTTGGACTAGTCTTGAAGCTAGTCATAAACATGTGTTCCAGGTAAAATAGTCATAACTTATTCATAGAGAATCCAAATGAATTGAGACCAATTTCATTGGAAATAGTACGGGCTATAGTTTCTTTTGTGTGAGTTTCAGAATCGGATGTTAAATATTGAGCATGGGGCATTCTGTACAAGTTTGATTTCCTAAATAAACCAGAATTGAATAAGGTCTATCATTCTCTCTATAAATTCTTTTTGGGGAGGATTCAAGGAGTGAAACTTGGAGGAGTTTCAGACAATACAATGAGTAATATTATCTACAGGATCAGATTATTCCAAGAATTGAAGAATTGCAGAAGTTGAAGAAGTCTCATGAAGCATTACTAGGTTCTATGTGATGGTTGGTTAATGGTCAAGATTTAATGTAAAGTTTGATTATCTCTCATATATTCTTTAGTGGAAGGAAGGGGCAAGGATGGAGAGGTCAACCCTCTCTTGATATTGGAGTATTGTATCTTCCTCTTGGAGTTTTATCCCTCCCTTTATATTTGGAAGTTGTCGCTACCTTTGGAAGTCATTGCTTCCCTTGAACAATGACTATTGATTATTTCTCTTATATTGTGCATGGTGTATTGTGGTGTATTTGTGTAAATATTATACTATTGTTCATTTCTCATTAAATATAATTGAATGGTTTGAGTATAATTTGAATCTTTTTAAAATTGTACTTGATATTGATTCAACCCCCTCTTAGTATCAACAATAGCATGGTTTGATGGTACAACACGGGTTATCAAACGTCTGATGTTCCCGATGAGTACCAAAGCTACAGGTATGAACATAATCTTGTTTGATGAATGTTTGGTGATGATTCACAGTTGATTTTTGGAGCATATGCTTGAGGCCTATCTTGGATGCATGGTACAAATCCCAGTCTCTTGATTGAGACATATCTGTTAAGGTTGTGTTGTGCATGGTTGATGCACTTGTGTCGGTACAGGTTTGGTACGTGGTTGATGCATTAGTAGATGGTATAGGTTAACATACAGGTTGATGCATGGTTGATACATGGATAGGTCCAAGGATGATCAAAGGAAAAATAGATCATGGTGCAATATTGTTGAGCAGTTGATCAATATTTTGGTAGAGAAGTAGCATCCGCAACAAAAGAAAGTTATAGTGGTAGCATAATTTTCATGGTTATTACACGAAATATTGCAGATAATACAGGGGGAGACATAACCACAAGGGGAGTTATTGTTTTTCCTATGATTGGTTACAAAGGTATGATTACAGGAGGAGAGATGATAGATATGATTATAGAAGGAGAATTGATAACCATGCCATTAACATTGTATCAAAGTGGTATCCTTTTTCAAAGGGAGAGATATTATTCAGATGAAGGATGAGAGAGTAATTAGAGGAAGATCAAAGGCATATAGATAGGGGGAGAAACACAAAGGACAGTGCAGACATGGGGAGTATCCCCAAGGAGATTTCAATTAGGGGGAGAAACCCCAAAGAGATATACCCTTTGCCATTGATGTCAAAGGGGGAGAGATAGAAACATTGATGGGGAGAGATGATCATAGGGGAAGCATGAAAATGAGTGTCGTCATCAATGATTACTGTTGCCATCAATGAAAAAGGGGGAGATTGTTGGACTAAGTTGTCATTAATGTCAAAGGATTGATTTCAAAGGGTTAATCATTAATGTCATTTTTAAGGTTGATATCAAAGGAAGTTGTATCATTTATGTCATGTCCAAGGTAGTCAATGATCATTAATTCTCTTATGTGGTAAGTACCAAATCAATGAACTCCAAAGTGGTCCCATTATGATGTAATCCCTCACAGGAATATGTTCTTGGATAAAGTTCTCAAAGTGGTCCCATTGTGGTGAAATCTGTCATGGGAAGATGCTTTGCAAAGTCCAAATGCTTCAGTGGTTGAGTAAGCCTAGCAGTGTGATTAAGGAACCCACTTTTGGTTGAGGAATAATGTAATGGAGATCAATGAATTTGCAAGTGAGACTACTCTTGATGGATATTACATGTCGTGTTGTTTCCGGTGATATGTGGTACATCATGTAGTTCATCACGGTTGAGGAGATATGTCTTAATGAAGTTGGAGAAACCTCATGAGTTATCAAGAAGCCCCTAGGAGGTCAAAGAAGTCAATTTATTCTAGAAGCTCCTAGATGAAGTTTACTAGTCAAAGTGGTTATAAGTAGGAGTTAATCATGAGTTAAGTGGTTGCAAAAATAAAATAATTAAAAATAACTTAGTTGCAACTAGAAGTGGTGAGATTACTATTTGTGGATAAAGTGGTTGTAAGTGGACAAAGTAGTTAGAAGTGGGCTATCCCTAAAAGAAGGAATTTGGGTAAAACAGTTAGAAGATAACCCCTGGAGGAAGTTACTTGGAGAGTATAAATAAGAGAGCAAGGGTCTCTTATGAGAATGGATTTTGAGCACATTGAATATCTATTATTTTGTGAAATGTTTATTGTAGGTACTCATTGATACATCTAGAGTTACGAAAGTTTAAGGTAGCAAAGGATGGTTGATGGTGAAAATATCAGAGTTTCAAAAAAACCCTAGTTTATGAGGTATATGCAAGTTGCATGCATGTAAGTTTGTGTACGCACATGGAATGCAGTGGAGGAAAACACATATGTATGTGGGATATTAAAGGGAAGGTCACATATACCTGAAAAGGCATTCAAAAATTGTGTTAATGTTGGTGTCAGGTCTCTGAAGCCTTAAGCAAGTTCTCAGGTCAACATTCTACATGTTCAGATCATCTACATAAGTTCTGGTATGGTTACATGTTTGTTTTAATGATCATATTTTCTTATAGTATGGTGAATTCTTGAAGCATTCTTGGCATGGTTGTTGCGATATCTGGATATGGTATATGTTGGCTGGTTGGTTGAGTGAGAAACACTCTTATGCATGGTATACTTCTTATATGGTTCTTATAGTTCATACCTTTGAGCTACTTGTACTTGGTTGAGGGATATATATGATGATGTATGCATATGAAAGAGATAGATGTTGGATAGAGTGACAAGTTACATGTTTATGTGATGGAGGCAAATAAGGTATGAAGGGATGGAATTTTCAAAGTTCCAGAAAACTAGAAACCCTAGTTTTCTTAGGGTGTACGTAGGCTGAAAGAGGACAGGTCATGTACATACGCAGGCTGCAAGAGGAATGTTCTCATACATACACATGTTGGAGAATATATAGGTCGTGGACCTATAGAAAACATTTGATAGATTATTTTATGTCTTCAATCTCGGTCTTGTACTTGAGGGTTGGAATCCTCACATCTCAGTTGGTGCTGAGGTCTATAAGATGGGTCTTGTATTTGAGAGTTGGTACTCTCTTTGAGTTGGTGCTCTTTTTAGTTGGTGTTGATAAACCCCAAAGATTGTAATCTTCACGTAACAACATAATACAAAAAATTACCCATATATTTGGTGCTCTTTGTGTTCATTATGGTTATGGTTTATAGTTCTTTCTTATTGATGAGTTTTGTTGATATATGCAAGTAGCTAATTGTGAATGAATAATAATGTTTGAAATGGTTGCTAACTAAAGGAATAAAGAATTGTAAAAAGAACCACACATTGATTCACCCTCCCCCTCTTAGTGTGGCCAGTGTGTCTAACACAAACGTCCCAGTAAAGTAGTGTCCACCCTTACCCCCTCCATGGAGGGATAGTATATGTCCCGAACACTAAAGACGTATATCTCGTGAAGGGGGTTGGTCCAATATTACTCTAGGGAACAAAAAGATCAACCTCTCCAAAAATAATACACATAAGACCCACCCAAATGAAAAAACCCCTCACATATTCACAACACATCAGTCTAACTGTGACACCATATATAAGAACATCACCTAGGCCCATAAAAACATATCTCCGTCCAACACTCTCTCCATTATTGAAAGTTGTTCCCCAGAAATATGATGGGTCCCAAATGACCCAAAAATCCTCACAACTAACACACAAAATACTTTAGTCTACATCGAATCAATGGAGGCCAATCTAATTGACCCCCCTATCATAGGATCCCCCACTGAACAATGGTGCTCTTCCATAACACTCACTCTCTTGTTGATTAAGGTTGGTTGTCATTGATGTCAACCCTTGAAGAAAGCCTCGTAGCACAAAGGTTTGGGTAATGGAACTAAGATTTTTTGATGTAAATATGAATCATTATTGTTTTTTCATGGTTGATAAGAAGTAAATATGGATGAACTCCAAATTGGTCTCCTTATGGTGAAATCCCTCACGAGAAGACGCTTTGTGGAGTAAGTGAACCCATTATTAATTGTGGAATAATGAGATGAAGGATAATGAATTTGTCATGGAAACTATTCTAGATGGATAGTGCTTGTCATGCCATTTTCGGTGGTATGTAGAACATCACATAACTCCTCACGGTTATATATTTATGACCATGTGAAGTTGGAGAACCCAGGTTTGGGTAACAGACCCAAGTACGTTTGATGGATAGCGATATGATTTTGCTATGTTGGGAGTAATACTATTCTATATGGATGTACATGTCATTGTTCGGTGGTATGTGGAATGTCACGCAACTCCTCACGGTTTGAGATTATAGCCTTACGAAGTGTGGAATGTCACATAACTCCTCATGGTTTGAGAGTTATAGCCTTACGAAGTTGGAGGACCCTCATATGTCATCTAAAAGCGCCAAAAGGTCAAAGTAGTCAAACTGGTTTAAGAGAATTTAAAAGGTAAATAATAAATTGAATTGATGAGTGTATTATATTTCAAAGTGAATAAAAAATAAATTATTTCAATAAAAAATTTAATGGATAAATTAGAAGTGGGTTAACCCTAAAATAAAGAAAGTGGTCCAAGTGACCTAGAAGATGTTTTTAAGGAAGCTACTTGGAGAGTATAAATAAGAGGCGAGGCTCTCTCATTTTAATCACACTTGATAATATTGAATATCTATAGGTGTCTGAGGTAACCAAGAATATCTAAGCCAAATTTTTGAGGGAAGATGAAGAAAATAAGGCCGAAATGCAAGGAAGGATAAATTCTTTTGATGGTGCTTTCTAAGGTATGTTATTTACAGGTCATCTCACCATTTTCTCTATAAATTTTTTCTATAATGATTCAGACTGTGAAATTTCTATGCCATTGCAAAAACATACCCAAGGATCTGTAATAAAAAATTCATCTTGTGTATCGTTGTATTTTGTGAGTTACACTCCGTGGAAAATAGGGTTTGTGGCTAGTCCTGAAACTAGTCAAAAACAGGTGTTTCGGGTACAAACGTCATAACTTATTCATAACAAATCCAAATTTAGTGAGACAAAATGTGTTGCTTATGGTACAATCTGTAGTATTTTGTGTAACAGTTTCATATCAATGCAACGAATATTTCATGTGGGGAATGCTCTACAGGGTCGCTCTCTAGAATAAGCGAGAATTTAGCAAGGTATGCCATTGTTTCTATAACTCATTTTTTGAGAGGTTCCAAGTAGTGAAACCTGAAGAAATTGCATAAAACACACTAAAGAACATTATGTATCAGTTTCATATGAATCCTTCGTATTCCAGAGCGTTGTTTTTGAAACCGAATCAGAAAAATTAATCATTGAAAAAAGAAATGTAAAAAATAAGAAAAGAAAACATCGTAACTTGACCTTGCCAATATGCACGCATACAAAATCTCTGAACTTGACAGGGCAACCAAATATTCTCTTCATTATTCCATTGGAGTCATTGAAGCCAAAATTTCCAGACCAAAGAATCAAGGAATTAGAGGAAGCTTTGGTTCCTATGCCATTGCTTGGCAGTTCCTTCGAAATAGTTATGCCTGCGACTATGTGCACCCCTGCAACAAATCTAAAAGGGTCCTCCAACTTCCTCACATCATGTAGACGATATGTCGAGAAAAATATCAACAAAAGAATAGAACTGATTGCCAAGGCCTGGGAAACATCACAGAATATGGATTCCCTCGGGAGCAGGGCACATAACTTGCTCCTACTTCTGCAGACGGATTTAAAGAATGAAGAAACTTTCTATGTGCACTTGGTCATCCCTTTCACTTTTCATGTCAACAACATGCCAGATACGAGAAGAACACAACATGATATCCCGTCCAAAAAAAGGCTCACTCAAATAGAAGCATGCTAGAAACAGAAAGTGAAGAACCTGTACCTAATTATGCAATCTCGTGAGCAATAAATATCAAAGAAAGAAACATTATTCACAAAGCTCACCAAAATAGACTTAGCAAGAAAGACAAATGACTTCGAGGACCCCATCTTAATCCTCAAATCGTTGACGTTAACCAAGCAAGCTTTTGATCAACAAGTTGATAAATTGAAGGCCTTGTCTTTAGAACTTTTTTACAGAATTGTTGAATATTATGAATAAGAGGTGGACAACTGGCTAGTCGGGTATTCGCTATAGAATGGAGACATTCATGAAGGTGTGTGTAAACTTTCAATTGATCTAAGAGAATTATAAAATGAAGTTTTCAGCATTCGAATCCGCAATGACATTAGTGTCTCCCCCTTGAGAAGCTATGTTGAAGAGAAGTTGAAGTGGATCAACCACGAAATCTAACAGGAAAATGCATAAATCCTCTGTGTATCAATCCAGTTATTGAAGCAGGCTGCCCACAAAAACCAGCAGGGAAAGGCATGACCAACCAAACAAAAAAATTACTTATACGTACCATCCCTGTAAGTGTATAGTGATAGTCATTTCTTTATCAATCCAATTATTCCTTTTCTAAGTAGAAATCTATAGACAAAAACTGATCTTCGCATTTCTATTTTTCAGGTATTACATTCTAGCATTCCCAACTTCTTTCCACACTCCTATTTCTTGTACATATTTATGTTATGGTCCGCGGGAGCCCCAATCCCAGTCTATATGAAAAACACATTTACATTTCCAGCGATATGTAACAAACTATTATTTTTTTCATATATTCCAAATAAAACTATTTTTTTGTCTCCTTATATATTTATGTCTTCCTGGATTTTTTATCTTCAGCTATGTTGAATGTGAAGTCATTCTATTTATTTTATCTATATTCTCTTTTTTTCTTTTTCAAAATAAAGTATGACATAAATCATTGACTCAAATTCGACATATCATATTTCACACACACACACACACACACACACACACACACATATATATGTTTCTTTAAATTTCCAGGAATATGTAACACGTTTCATTTTTTTCCAATTTTCAGCTCGCCAGCTCGGCAACCCGCGCTCTAAAAACTGCCTAAGTATGTAATCTAGGCTCTATCACACTGTATAGAATGAGGGCTTCATACATGTTCTATAAAAGCACATATTTCATATGTATAAAAGTAAATATCTACTTTAAAAAATTACGTTTTTGCTATGTACAATTTATGCTCTCCAGGAACCTATAGATTGAAACATTCCAATTTCTTGTATCCACAAGCCCCTATTTTAAAGAAGACTAATGCGGGAATGTTATTTATTTGGTCCTCCTGTCCACCACCCTGTGTAATAGACATTGGTACTATATTTTTTGTACATTTGCCCACCACCGTGTGTAAAGCCTATGTAAAGAAAAGTAATTCCCGACTGTTAAATTTTTGGGACACGAGCCCCTTGAAATTGAAATAGTCTGTAGGTCCCATTATCAATTTGTACATCAATAAACTCTCGGTGCTATTTCAAGTTCATGGAAAAATAGAAACCCGCTTTTCAGGTCCCCAGCCCGAGAACCCGTGATCCAAAAACTGGCTAAGTATGGAATGAGGGTTTTGTCTATGCTCTAATTTGGGAAGGCTAGTTTTCCTCCTTCTTTTGTGTGTTCGTAGAGTTTTCATTTTCAGAATGGACTATGACATAAATCACTTACTCAAATTATATATATAAGATTTCACTTATGTGTGTGTGTGTGTGTGTGTGTGTGTCTTTAAATTTTCAGCAATATGTAACACATTTTTTTATTTTTTTATATAAATGTCGTAAAATTGTGTTCACTACATTATTTCTAATCAAACGTAAAGAGACTGTCATTTCTTGGATCTTTGCAACATGTCCTGCACAATGTTTTTCACAAAGGCCCTTAAAATTAAAATAGTCCACAAGCCTGCTTCTCAATTTGTACACCGCATATCTCTGCCTGCTCTTTGTAGGACATGGAATGAGGGCTCCATCATTGTTCTATAAAATCTCATCCCCATACATTATGAAAGTACATATTTTGTATCTATAAAAGTAAATGTCTACTTTAAAAAATTACGTATTTTCTATGTATAGTTTATGGTCTGCGGGAACCTATAATTTCATAAATTTCAATTTCTTGTGTCAAGGAGCCCCTGTTTTAAAGAAAACTAATTCAGGAATGTTATTTATTTCATTCTTCTGCCCACCGCCCTATGTAAGGGACACCGGTGCTATACTTTTTTCCCTCTTTTCCACCAACATATGTAAAACCTATGTAAAGAAAACTAATCCACGAATGTTGAATTTTTGGGACACGAGCTCCTTAAAATTCAAATACTCCACAAGTTTGATTCTCAATTTGTATATCACGGAACTTTTTGTGCTATTTGTAGGGAACGAAAGAAAAGAAGCACGTTTTTCAGGTCCCTAGCTCGAGAACCCGCGATCCAAAAAATGCCTAAGTCGAGAAGCCACTTTTTAAAAAAAAACTAATCCATGAATCATATTTGTTTCATACTTTTCTCCACTAGGCTATGTAAGAGACATCAATAATAATTTTTTTTTTATTCCAGCAGCATATGTAAAAAGGAAAACTAATTCAGGAATGCTAAACTTGTTCGACACGAGCGCCTTCAATTTCAAATAGTTCACAAGTCCGTTTGTCAATTTGTATATTGCAGAACTCTACAGACTATTTGTAGGCCATGGAAAAACAAAAGACCAATTTTTATCCTGCCAGACTGAGAACCCATCATTCAAAAATTCTAGTCCTCAAAACAGGATATCAATTTGTATATCGCAGAACTCTTGGTGGTATTTGTAGGCCATGAAACAACAAAAGCCCAATTTTCATCCTGCAATCCTGACAACCCAGAATGAAGCTTCCATGCATGCTCTATATATCTACTTCATCAAATTACATATTTGATTTTTGTAGGCCACGGAACAACAGAAGGCCAATTTTCAGCCCCCTAGCCCGAAAACCCGCGATCCAAAATTTAAAATAGTGCACAAGACCGCTTGTCAATTTGTATATTGTGAAACTCTCAGTGGTATTTGTAGGCCATAGAACAACATAAAACCAATTTTCATCCCGACAACCCAAAAACTCGTGATCCAAAAATTCAAATAGTCCACAAAACCGCTTCTCAATTTGTATTTCGCAGAACTCTCGGTGCTATTTGTAGGAGACAGAACAACAATAGCCCAATTTTCATCCCACCACCCCGAAAATCTGGAATGAAGCTCTCGTGCCTTTGTTTTAAAGAAAAGTAATTTGGTGTTGGTAGTCTTTTTATGCTTTTGTCCACGAACCTATGGCAACACAATTTTCAGCCTGACAACCACAATGGTCTATATATCTACTTAATCAAATTACATATTTGGTATCTAACAACTCTTCTTTGTAACATACATACACCCTTAAATATCAAATAGTCCAAAACTATAATTGTCAAATTGTATGTCGCAGAACTCTGGGTGCAATTTGTAGGCCACAGAACAACAAAGCCTGAATTTCAGCGCACCATCCCGTTACTACTATTTCTGTGTATTGTTTCCATGGTCATATGCAAAGCATATATAAACAATAGTCATGCCCGCGTATCTATACTCCTTCACACTTATTCCCTTTTCCACTGATGGGTTGCTACTACAGCACACGCGTCGAGCAAAGAAGCTAGGAGCGATGCTCTGTGGCACCGACGAAGTGACGACTGCGTGCCACTCACTCCCAACTGCCTAATTAGTTCAATTCCATATCGCTCGAGGCATGGTGCCATTACTCTCAGTGCACCCTGCTATGCCTTTACATCCTTTTGATGGACCAACACCCTCGCTGCGCCTTTACTCTGCGCATGCGGCCATTTATGGAACCTCACCAGTTGCCCGACCTATTTCAATTGCTTCAACAGGTCTAGATGGCTCATTCTTTCCTTATTTTTCTTCTCAGATCTCGGCTTGCTGCCCAGCCTTTCCCTGCTCTGCATTTGTCCTACCCTGCTATGTTCCTGCTGTATTTTCGCTCTCCCACTATCCCCGAGATACCCCAACTATGAAGGAAGTCAAAAGGATGAAAAACCTACCAGCCAAACCAACCCCACCTGGTCGTGCATCCCCCACCTACTCCCTCCCTATTATCCTCCTCCTCTTTGGCCACCTCGTCCTCCTCCCTGGCGCATTCGACACAAATTCTTGCATCCCTCTCACCCCTTCCTGAGTCCCTTGCCAACATAAAGGAGGAGTTGAACTGCTCAGGGGCCTCACTGAACAACAACCCAGGACCTTTATCCAATTCCACATCTATTTCACACCCAGACCCTTTGGCCCCTCCCAACTCTCCAGCCACCTAGTCGCTTCAGGACTAGCTTCATGACACCCAATTTCAGATGGATGGTCCGGAAGCCAGTCAAAATTCACGACGACAACTCCAATCTCGAGTGGGTTCCAGCGCTGACCCATAATGTGAGTGGAAAACAGGCCTTGCACTGGTGCAGAGCATAGTATTCGACCTACATCGAGACATGGACGACCATTGGCTCCGCCTAAAGAGCCTGGACGACAAAGCCTCTCGACTCCGACAGTTGTTCTCCGTGTTACAAGGTGCTCATCTCCAAGCACCAGAAGTAGCCCAATCAACAACAACCCAAGCAGTAGAAACCTCAGCACTAGTGTTGCCACTGGAAAATTTGGGCCACGAAGATGCAGACTGCGAGGACCACAGGCTTCAATCATGCCCAAAGAACATCCAGAAGGAAGAGCACCTACCATCAAAGATGAAGAATGTTATGCAACTAGACCACACACCACTCCAGGAGGAGTCGCCCCCTCCCAGGGACACGACATTTCGCGCCTTTTGCATGGCCACGTCCCGACACTACAACCCATACCAGTGATCTTTGTTGTTTTTTTCTGTTATATTTTCATGTGCATGCCGACCTTTCATGCATTTTGTCCATGGTTATTATAATTAGGCTATCTACACTTTCTACAGTTCTAGCACCCACCCATACGGGCTAAAATTTTGAACTATTTTTGTATCAGTGACAATCTACACTTAAGTTATGAAGCAGTTTACCTGGCTAAGCTGGTTTTCCCTCAGGGAAGCTCACTATTTACAGCTTGAAACCATGGAAATTCTTTGTACTCCTTCATTTTCACAGATTTTTATACAATCTTACTTATAAAAAAAAAATATTGAATAAAATTTAAAAAATAACTTATACTATTCATTAACTAAGACATGTTATAACATTATATAAATTACTTTAATCTCTATACAACGTTATAATATTCCATAAATTTCTCTCTGTCATGTATATCACGGAATTGTTCGCTGCAAAATGTATCTGACCGAAGTCTTTCGTGCAGAATGTATATCACGTAACACACTAGACATGAAAAGTGTAAACCCAGAACTTCACCAACCCACAATTGCGTAATTGTTCAATACAAAATGTATGAATTTTTATAGCATTATACAAATTAGTATAAATCTTCGTACAATGTTATAATCTTTTATAAATTACTGTCTCATGTATATGACAGAATTATTGGGTGCAAAATTCCTATTGTATGCTAATTTTTTGGTCTTTAATGACATTGATGTTTTAAATGTTCATGTAATTTCCAGAGATATGTAACATACATTATTTATTTTATAATAAGTTTGTATAGTTCACAAGCCCGCTTGTCAATTTGTATAGGGCACGGAACAACAGAGGCCCATTTTTTAAACCGACAGCCCGAGAACCCGCTATCCAAAAACTGGCTAAGTATGGAATGACCACTCCGTCCATGCTCTGTAAAACATGTGCAAAGAAAACCAATTCGGCAATGCTATATCTTTTTTGTCCAAGAAAATCCTTACTTTTAAAGAAAAATAGTCCGACAATGCTATTTTTTTGGTGTTTTTCTCGACGAACCTATGTAATAGACCTTATTACTATTCTATTGTATAACTGACATTATTAATTTATGATAAATTTCTATATTCTGCCACTCCGCATGTCATTTTGTATATCGCGGAACTGTCGGTCCTATTTGTAGGCCACAGAACATAAGAGGCCCAACTTTGAACCCGCCACCCCGAGAACCCGCGATCCAAAAATTGTCTAAGTATGTAATGAGGGCTCAGTGCATGCTCTATAAAATCTCATCCCCATACTTTATAAAAGTACAAATTTCGTATGTATAAATCTAAATATATACTTTATACAAGTACACATTCCGTATGTATAAAAGTACATATTTCATATGTATAAAACTATATATTTACTTTACTATGTTCTGCATGCAAACCACATCTACTTCAACTTTCTACCCACATGTCTCTACTACCTCACATTTACTCCCATCCCAACCTAGCAGGGACTCCGCTGCCATGCAACACTTGTTTATTCTATGTTATTATAGACAGGAAAAGTGAAAAACTACATTAAGGGAAACATTTTAAGGATATTTAAGGTTTAATATATTACAATTTACGGTTAAAATGGGTAAACTGTAAAATCTAAATAATTGTAAAACTAAAACAACTTCATTAAAACATATATGGCTGATATTCATCCGTGAGATAATAAAATGCATGAAACTGAATGGTCCTAAGTGATCGTGAAGGAGCCAACAGTAAACATTTAAATTTGTATTTTGAAACGTTTTTGTAACTTAAATTTATTGATTCCATTTTTAACTTAAAACTACCATTAGATGTAGGAAGGAAATCTATCAAGGAAGGCAAACTATCAACATTCATGGATTTAGAGAAATTAATATGAATCATTTGTAATTCAACTTAAATTTATCTTAATTCTTAATTTATCAAGTGTTGAAAGGGATCAAATTTTTATGTTGCAAACTTGTTTTGAAGTATAAAATTTGAGGAAATGTTTGAACCTTGTGAGGTTATATCATTTTGATAGATTTTAAGTTAGATAATCATCATTATGTATATGTTTTAAAGGAATTTGAACCTTTGAAATATATATATAGATGTGGTTTGAAATTTATTTTTATTTGAAACCATTTTTCTATCAATTTGAGCAACATGTTGTATATGTATATGATGATGATTAACGTCCACTAAGACCTAATTGGTTCAAAGTTTCTTTTTGTTTCCAACTATATTTCTATCAATATGAGGAATATGTTCATTTTTTGACAATAAATCTTTCATAGTTCTATATCTAACTCTATTTTTTTGTGTCCTTTTTTCTTTGGCATTCTAACTCCTTTTCTCTTCGTTTTGTTGTTCAGTCATATGATGGGAGTAATTCGTCCTTTGCAATCTACTTCCTTCAAAATCTTGTTTTCTTCATTTTTTCATTTGTTTAATGGATTCATTCTCTTCTATGTCTTCTAACTCATTGTTACATTGACTTTCTTAGTCATTCAATATCAGGGTGAGTGCACAAAGTTGATGGATGATAATGTAGCAACAAAGTGAGCAGGAGCGTGCACCCATAGGAATGTGTGCATGTTCAAATGAACATGCATTCTTAATCCTACAACCTCGATACTCACTGAACAACCAAATAGACTTGACAAATCAGATCATTTAGGAACTCCCACACATTAAAAAATGCATGTTCGGGAACATGCACATGTTCCTCAAAAAAATATTGAAATGAAAATAACACATGCGCTTTAGGAATGCACACACATTCCTAAAGCGTGGAACATGGACATGTTATTATTAACACAACATCTCTCTCTCTCTCTGTGCCCCCTTCTCCCCCCAACTCTCTGCCTCCCCATCTCCCTCCCTCCCTCTAGCTTTTTCTCTTTCTCCAACCACTCTCTACCTCTCTCTCTCACTAAGAATCTCCCTCTCTCCCTCTCCATTTCCCTATCCCCCTTTTCCTTGCTCTTCTTGTCTCCCTCTCCCCCATTGTTCCCCCCTCCTCTCTCCCTCTCTCTC
>SNQJ01S0202081.1:0-16798 GCA_010110895.2 Picea sitchensis | reverse complement strand
TGTCAATTAAATTTACAGGTACCTTTTCATTTAAATGATAATATTATTCTTTAATTAATATCATTTTTCCTTTTTATCCTTTATTCATAATTCTCATGAATTAAATCTCTTTTAATCATTATTGTGTGTCAGTTCTTTTGTCTTCATGAGTTGATAACAAACATGGATTGACTCATTATATTATACTCATGCTCCTATTGTGTTCTCAGTTCACAAACATATCATATTTTGACCCTTTATCAATTCCCTGTATTATTCTGGTGTTAACTCTCTGTCGAATTAAATATTTATGAGACACTTCCTTCAAACCATTTACATATGACTAGATGCACAAAACCTTGAGCTTATTGATTTGAGCATTGCCTCTTCTTTTCCATTTGTTTCTTAATGCAGACCCCCTTCTCCTAAGGCTGCGCGACCTCTCAGTCAAGGGTCTTCAATCTCGAGTCGAATTGGCTCTCCAAAACCTTGATAGTTTCATTCTGTATCTAAACACAGGCCCTTCCAGTTTCCTGGCGTAGTTCAGATGGCCCCCGCGACCTTCTCCTTCGCCCTTGCGAAAAATGTCAGAGTTGGTGCTAGCTCCTTTTTCTCTTGGCCCCTCCTTAGATGTGACCTTAGGTGGTGACCTCACACAGATGGGCGATTGTGGCCATGCTCAAAGGTGGTTTGGAACCAAACTACTTTTATCCCCGTAATTCACCTCGACCCACCACGTGTCCTTTTTCCAAAACCGTGATCTCGATTGCGTCCCGCTCTTGACTTCATAAATCCCAAGCACCTCCCATCCCCACAATCCAAGGTGACCGCTGAAATCGTGATCTTGGTGGTGATTATCAATGGACGACCGAGATATACCTCTTGGGAACCAACAATTCAGATTTACCTCTCCTAGATCAACAATTGTTTTCGTTTTGGAATTTCGGACTTCGGAATTCTCAAATCTCAAACTTTACTTCCCTTGAAATACATGGGATTGTGCCACGTGTCCTTTTGAATTGGACGGTTGGGAATTACTTCAGACAATCCGAATATCGACGTTTACTTCAGGTCCTTACCCATAATCCATAGCTTCATGCCACCTATTCTCCTAATCTGATAGTTCAGGTCTACTTCGGATGATCCGCCAGTTGACATTTACTTTAGGTCCTTACCTGGAATCCACAACTTTATGCCACCTGTTCTCCTGATCTGACGGTTTAGGTCTACTTTGGACAATCCGAAAGTCAACATTTACTTTGGGTCTCAGGCTCTCTAGGCTTTGGGAGTTTCAACTCTCAATTGAAAACTCTTGGAGTAATTTCTTTGGAGTCCACGATCCGTCGCCACGTAGAGAAATACTGTAAGTAGACACGTGGTCAAATCAGGCTGGTGACATGTGTCACGTCCTATCTGAAATTTCAATCATCTGCATGCTAAAAAATTACTGACACATGGTGCACATCCCATGTGTCCACATCATCCTCGGTAGGGATGATTTTAAGGGCTAAATTTCGGTCATGGGCTAATTTCCATGGTTTTTCCAAAAACAAGATTTGCTATTTTAAAAATTATTTGCCCAAATTCTATACGATAAAATTATTTTACCTTAAAAATCACAAAAATGTTATAAAAACTCTATAAAATACTTAGAAATTTGAATATTTTTACAAAAATATCACCAAACATTTATAGTTGACATATGAAGGATTAGTAAGATTCGCCAAGGTTTCTACATTTTAAAATAAATTTCCATCCTTAAAATTATCCCTGATCCCCAGTGACGTCTGCAAGCCACTTCACTTCGAAAATTATGGGGTCCACATCACCTCCTGGTGACGTCATCGTACCCCACCACTTTGGCTGTTCGGGCTTTGGGACTTCGGGAGTTTCCACACTAGCACACTTCCAATTCTCCCGAACTCCAATTTCCCAAACCAGCCAAACTGCTTCCATGTGTCTCCCATATCGGACGACCCATATTAACCCCGGACTTTGGGACTTCGGAAGTTACCGCTACAAGGATCAACGACTGCAATTCCTTCAGGCCTTCGGACTTCGGAAAACTCAAACTTCAACTTTTTTTCTGAAATATTTTTATCCGAAGCTTGCGATCTACTGATGCATTTTTCCCACAGATCGATGGCTACGATTTCTTCGGGTCTTCCTACTTCAGAGAAATCAATTCTCAATCTTCACTTTTCCCCGAAGTGCGTGGATTTTCGCTGTGTGTCCTCCTATATCAGACGACTGCAATTCACTTCAGATCTCAGGGGTCCAAAAATCTCAATTCTCAACTTCCCCTTGCTCGCCTTTTCCCAGAGTGCTTTCACCTAGAGCACATGATCGGTTGACATGTGTCCTCCTATAGATCGACAGTCCTCGACAGTCCTCGACTACTTCTGCTCTTCGGAGGTTCGTCTCTCAAGTACTAACATGTCACATCACTACATGCCTTTCAATTTGCGGGGGCATACATCGACAATTTGGAGTAACCCACTTTTCGCCTCGCAATTCTCCTGATGCTCACACGTAACCCCTTGGTGAAATCGTGGTTTGGATTGCGAGACCTCCTTGGGAAATTATCTCTCGTGCAAATTGGTTCCCCGTAATTCCTCCTTTCTATTGATCTCTCTCTCCTATGGGATCCGATGGTTGTGACCTTAACCCTTGCTTCCTTTACATCAGACGACCCCTGTTCACCTGTCCTCTGATCCAACGATCCTGGATCTCTCCTGATCCTATAGTGGTGATCACTCCTGAATTCGAAGGGGGACGATCACGATCCTTCGAACCCCTTACAACTGATCTCTGATGATCTAACTCCTGCATAGATTCTGCAACACCATTCCTCCTTAGATTTTCAACTTCACGGTCAGAATTTGATCTCAACCACAAGACTCTGACCAACAGACCCAACCCATACCAACCTGGTGTTTCAACCAGAAGCTCTGATACGAATATGTAACATACCCGACCACCCAGAGGCCGGGCTACGCCACTTAAATAGGCTGCAACACAACCAACCACCAGCAGGCTAGGAATGATGCAGTCCCAAGACTCAGTTCTATGATCTCTAATTCAAAAACAAAGGAATTCTCAACAATGTTAGAAGCATGCACACCACATGCATAAGAAAATATCCATGTCACAACATAAAAGAGATAAACAATGTGTCATGCACAACAAATAACCAACAAACAGGCACATTAGAATACATATCTCAGAGATAATTAAATACACAGTGGAATACATTAAACATAAAACACAGAGAGCACTTATCTTTGCAAGTAAACGTTCACCATCTGGGTGCAGACCAAGGACATTGCTCCCAACCATAGACATTGTTGTTCATTTACTCTCAATAGCAGGTCACCCCCAAGCCAGGGCTATGAATCCACAAGGATAGGTCCTAGGCCAAGTTTAATTACACAGTAGTTGGCTAAGTAGCTCTCAGGTTTCCCAACCTCACAACAATCCTAATTTCCATATCTCTTTCCCCCTCAGCCTGCATAACCCCAAGAAATGAACAACTTTCTCTGCCATGCAGTCCTTGAGGTTGTTCCATTTCTCTCCAAGGCTTCAGTGCTACTGGTCAGGAAATATCCCTACTGAAAATTCAAAGGACTCTCAGTTGTGGACAGTTCCATATGAATTTCCATCAAGTTCATGCACATAGGAATCCATTCCCTCCGAGAATGATCAGTAAATCATTACAGTTGTTGGCACCAGGCCGAAGTGGAAAGAAGAATGATCGTGGGAAAGAAAGCGTGCACAAAACTGAAGTAACAATTGGAAAAATATCAGCACGTGCGCATGAAAGAAAGCATGCACAAAGGAAAGCGACATCTGGAGGAAGAAAAACACACAGATGAGGGAAAGGCCTAGCGTAAGAAGGGCTAGGGTTTTGGTAATATTATGAAAATGGCAAAAGAGCCCGGAATGTATAAATATAGATATGAAAGTATCATATAGGGTTGGGAATCTATTATTATTGTGGTTGTTGCTTTGATTACATGTGTAAAGCGATATGTAATCTATGAACCGATTTTATAAGCTGTTGAGAAAAGGAGATATGAGGGGAGGGGGATCTGAGGATTAGACCGTAGGCTACGGAGCCTGGTGCAATCTAGTTCGCCTCACATAGATCTCACCCAATTTTGTGGAGGACTGTAGATGTGCAATGCAGGAATTGCATAACTACCATAATAAAAGAGCCAAGAGCCAAATCTTTGTGGACGTAGCCCAGGAGGGGGTGAACCATGGTAATACTTGCCTAATGTGGTGAATTTTTGCATATCTTTACTGACTTTCAACAATTAATGGTTAAGAGTGATGAATAAATAAATGCATGGTTAGAATCTGTTTATACTTTGAATTATACGTATGTGATTTCAAGGAATAAGTAGGTTATAGTAACATCTTGTAGTACAGAAATACTCAAGAAACCCTTTATCCCCTACTCTATCTTAGGCTGTAAATGCCTGAGTCTTACAGCCACCCATTTAAATCTAACTCGGGTGAGACTGCGCAGTGCCTTCCAGGTGCTGTGTTGCCTTCTTATTTACCAAGAGGGCCGATAGTTTTAGAGACTTTGTTGGAACCCTGAATGACATGAAACTTGGGTCAATAACTCAGATAACCGAAGAAGGGAAATAATAACCAACAAATGGTTTCATTGTTGTATTAAGAGGAACAAGAGAGGACTGAGTAGATGAGATAGAGTGGACACGAACCAAAGAAGTGGAACATAAGAGAAATGAGCCATTAGAAGGGAATGTGGAGACCTTGGAACCCCACGAAAGAAGAAATCGAGGGTTGGTTGAGAACTAAAGAGCTAGAGTTTGCACACAAAGACAATAGAAACCCTAGAATCACACCACGTAGATACCTGGATAAATACGTGTTTACAGATTTACACAAAATCTTTTTTTGTGATTTCCCTCATCTACTATAGGAGTGGATCCTAAGGTTAATGCATGACCACGCGACGAACCAGATTTGATAGCTAGATTGGACTTCAGTACAGATCCAACAGCTGTAGCAGGTGAACAACAAATTCACCCGCGTAGTCGACTTTTGGCTTGATAATATTGTGGCAGGATTTATCAAATAATTTGTGGTAGACACAACAAAGTCATATAGCATAGCTGAGCAAGAGTTCCTACAAGGACCTAGAGGTAGGTACATTCAATCATTGTATATTGCCATCAAAATACTGCTATATAACAAATGTGTAATGACAATGGAATCAGATAGCTAGACTTCCCTGTGCGCATGGGGGAAGGGGGGAAGCACTGACAGTGAGAGGAGGAATGAAAGGAGGGCAGGATAAGGAAAAGAAGGTGGAGGAACCCTTGGACCTGATCTTGATGGATGACGACCAACTTAAGTGAATCTTGGAATCATTAGGAACGACGCATAGTGGAGCACCCTACCAATATAAGGTGAATACCAAGAAGAGAGCCATAGCCAAGAGGGAGGGCTTGGCTAGAGATGAGGAAGTGGTAGAGGATCTCTGAGCTATGGAGCAGATTGAGGAAATCTTGCGCGCCACATATGAGAAGAAAAAAAGAGGCCCGAGAACAGGAGGAGAAGAAAACCATCCCTTTCATATCAATTTCAGTGTGGAACCCATAAGCCCATGTGTGACCAATACACCAAAGAGAACACCACCATTTAGACAACCAAAGTTTGGAGGAAGTTCGACAATAGGAAGTCCATCTACATAAGGAGAAACAACTAGAGGATCCAGTTCAGACAACCTTAGTCAAGTATCTACACCGCGCAGAGGCGGGAATAGTTCAGTATTTGGAATGGCAGGACACGATCCTACCATCAGATTACTAGAGTTTCGAGGAGAAGCAACAGAAGACCCTGCAAAGCATTTGTTCATTTGCGCAAAGATCTGGGAAGAAAAGCAAATCACTGATGATAACACCAAACTTGCACAGCTAGCAATCACACTAAGAGACCGCGCACTAGACTGGTACATGAGTCTAGACACGAACAGTGTTCCCGGGCCGACAAGAACACTGGACGACATTAAGAAACTATTGATAAATTAGTTCCATAAGCTGACCTCAAAAGATCAGTACATGAACGAGATGATTGAAATAAGATATAAATCAGGAGAATCAGTATGGGAGATTGATCAAAGATTCAAGCGATTAAAAGGGAAGTTAAAATACCGTATGACCAATATGAAGCATCGACACTCGTTTTTCAACTCAGTACTACCACATCTAAAATATCCATTACGACAACAAAAGTTTCAGATGTAAGCGGAGGCTCTATAGGTAGATCTGCAATTGGAAGAGAATCAATACCAGTAGACAGACCTAGCCATCGAAGAGATGAAGGAGGACCTGAAGAACTTAACATTTCAACTAAAACAGAATAAGAACAAATACAAACGAGAAGTCATTTGGTGCACTACCTGCAGGACGAAAGGACACCATAAGAATGAATGCCCAACATTCACACAGTATATGGCAGCGGGAATGCCAAACCCATTACCACAAGGAGTATTATGGTGATAAATATGCAAGAAACCAGGTCACGACCCTTACCATTGTACGATGATGAAAAAATACCAAACAATTTTGAAGAACTCATACTGTACCTTTTGCAAGTCAGTTGGAAATGACAACAAAGACTATAGAACTATGGAGCTCATGTGGGAAAGAACATCCAACGCATACAAGGTATAGGCAGAAATGATGATTGGCCAAGCAACACCACAGTTCAATCAAGCCCCAACCCCATACAACACTACGCAATAGCAGTATAATACTGTGCAACAACCTTATAATAACGCGTAGCCGAAGTACAACCCGGCACAACCCTAGTATAATACCGTACAGTATAATCAGGGACCATAGTACAATGCAACACGATGCAATCACGCAACTTATAGAGGAGCAGGACGCGCCAGAGGAGGTTTCGAACGTGGTAGAGGACCAGTCACATGTCATAATTTCCAGCAACTAGGACATTATTCACGGGAGTGTCCACTTCCAGCAACGACATGTATGTATTGTCGTGCATCAGACCATGATACAGAGGACTGTCCAACATTACTCATCAAGATCCAGGAAAAAAGGAATCAAAATAACCAGAACGTTCAGTGGATTTCAGCTGAAGCAAGGGATGACGGACGAAACATCAACATAGTCACTAGAGGAGGAATGAACACAGGAAATGACGCAACTCGATAGGAACCGGTGCAGAACCAATGGGTAAAAAAGAACACTGACCCTAAGAAGCAGTTCGATGCGCATAAAGAGAAGGAGCTCTTTAAAGAAGCCTGACAAGAATTCCAGAAGGAGGACATCGCGCCGACTACACAGCAGAGCAAGGAAGCTATTGAATACAAAATTTCGCCATCACTGGAGCATACCAACATAATACAACCCAAGGAACAAGTAAGTACTATCAAAGAATTTTTTCAATCATGCATCAAACTGTTAAGTGATCCTTCATCTGTCAAAATATTGAAAAACATCCTAGAGAAATGTAGCAGTGAGACGAAACAGAAGCCATAACTAAAAAATGTCAACCACCTACACACAAGAAGAAGAACAAGTAGGGAATTTAGACTGAATGCTAACATTGGAGATTTCAATATGGGAGATATTATACTAAATCTAGGATCCAAAGTGAATGTACTACCAAAAACTACATGGCAATGCATGGGAGAACCTACATTGGGATACTCAACTGTCCAATTAAATCTATCAAATCAACATAGAGTCCTACCAATAGGTAGAGTGAAAGGCGTGACGATGTATCTGGATGGTGTACGCACTAAGGAAGACTTTGAAGTCATCGAAATAATAGACGTCACAACACCTTACCCAACGCTACTTGGTCTTGATTGGGCGTTCGACAACCAAGCCATAATTAACTTAAAAAACTGAAAAATGGCATTTGAGTCGGGGGATTACAAGGTCATAGCCCCACTCAACCCATCAGAAGGTGAAAGGTTCATAGAACCCACTTTTCTAGACTTAGAAGAGATCAGCTAGTTGTACCGAACAACTGCGCGCGATGCAGACTATATAAACCCAACTATAGATGAGGTTCTCAGTTGGAGAAGCATTACTTCATGCACAACAGACTCAGACATCGGGCTAGAAAATTGGTAGCAAAGACTACATGAAGTATCCACGAGAAGGTGTGCAAGAATAGACCACGCAGTAAGATGGATTGGCACATAAATCAAAGAACCACCCAGTTTTCATAGGCTAAATGATTTGGAAAATTTCTTGACACAATATGAAGATGAAGTATTAGAAAACCAGAGATTGTTAGCACTGGAGTTAGCAATAAAGGCTACACCCACAAGATGGTGGGGTATGCACAAAGAGACTATCACATATTGGTACCAATGCAAACGATTACTGCATGTAAGGTTCAGCGCAAAACCGATATGGAAAAACCGACAGAAATATGATGGACTAGGTGCACCAGCAGAACACTTAGAGGCATGTGAATCACTGTGGAAAATGACACCACCAGAAGAATGGTCTCACCACTTCATTCATACTTTATAGGGCATACCAACGAATTGGTATACAGACCAGGAAATATGCAAAGGAACTAAGATATGGGCGACAATCCAATAGAACTTTACAGTCACTTTCTCATTTGAGCATGAGAACCCCAACATAGACGAGGCACTGAAACGGATCAGAGAATTTATATTCATTACAGAACAGGAAGTGGAAGTTATCACAGAGGTACAACAGCGGAACAAGAAGACAATCAAGGAACTGTTGTCATGCTACCACGTACAGGAGGAAGCACTGGATGAAGATGATCCACGCGATATTCAGATCGAAGAACTTGAAGGCGAGAGAGATGTGGAAGGACCACCCCTAGAATCAGAGGTCATATCTATGCCAATCAAGATAAATAAGGTGAACATAGGGACTGCCGAGTAGCCCAAAATGACCAACATTTAAGATTACTGGGACAAGCAGACATTGGAAAGCATCACATAATTGTTGCACGAATACATCGACCTTTTTCCCACAACCTTTACAGAGATGAAAGGAATAGCCAGAGAACTAGGAGAAATGAATATACCAATCCGAGATGATGCGAGACCCATTAAACAACAACCATATAGACTGAACCCCATCTACAAATAGAAAGTTAAAGACGATATTGACAGGATGCTCAAGGTTGGCATCATCGAAACAGTCAAAGAATCAGAATGGATAAGCTTGGTGGTAGTACAGGACAAGAAACAGGGAAGAGGGATCAGGATATGCGTTGACTTGAGGAAGTTTAACGACGCATGCCTACACGACCCATTCCCCACACCGTTCACGGATGAAGTACTCGAGAACGTAGGAGACCAAGAAGCCTACTCATTCAACAATGGATTCTTAGGATATCATCAGATTAAGATAGCACAAGAGGATAGACATAAGACCACATTCACGACATATTGGGGATCTTGTCAGTATACAGTCATGTCGTTCAGACTAAAGAATGCACCTGCGATATTTTCCAGAGTGGTCATCGCAACATTTAAGGAATTGATCCACCAATTTATCAAAGTATACTTGGATGATTGGAAAATTTATAGCATGTTGAAAAACCATGTGGAAGTTTTACAACTAATGTTAGAACGATGCAGACAGTGCCAAATATCAATGAATATCAAGAAATGCATATTTGGAACACCATTTGAGATACTACTAGGACACATAGTATGCAAACAATGTTTGTTAGTGGATCCGGCCAAAATCACAGTCATTGTTAACCTACCAACACCAAAAATAGTCCGCCAACTAAGAGAAACGTTAGGACATACAGGATATTACAGAAAATTCATCAAAGGCTACACGCAGATTACAACGCCAATGGAAAAAATGTTAAGGAAGGATACCAAGTATCAATGGAACGACTAGTGCCAAAACGGTTTGGATACCTTAAAGGAAAAGATGGTCAACACACCAATATTGGTATTTCCCGACTGAGAAAAGAAATTCCATGTACATGTAGATGCATCAACGAAAGGACTGGGAGCTATCTTAGCGCAACCAGGAGCAGGAGACTTGGATCACCAGATATCATTCATAAGCAGAAAATTATCAGACACAAAACATAATTATAACATGACAGAAAGAGAAGGCCTAACTATGGTCTACGCACTACAAAAATATAGACATTACCTATTGGGAAAACACTTTAAAATGTTTACAGATCACTCAAGCCTGAAGTACCTAATCAACAAGCCAATGTTGGGGGGGAGAATCTGTCATTGGTTACTACTATTTCAAGAATTTAACTTTGAGGTAATAGTCAAACCATGAAAACTGAATGCAGGGCCTGACCACCTATCGAGGGTCACAAACGGAGAGGAACCAACAAACTTAGAAGACAACTTTCCAGATGCACAACTATTCTCAGTACAGATTGCCGACAACCACTTTGCAGATATCATCCAATACTTGAGCACAGGTACTGCGTCAGAAGAATATACAACTGCGCAGAAGAAGAACCTGGTAGTTTGTGCAGCCAACTATCAATTGATCACAAGACATCTATACAATATGGGCACAAATAACATCTTACGAAGATATGTACTAGACCATGAACGACCAAGAATTTTAGAAGAAGACCAAGAGGGAATAGCAAGAAGGAATTATGTAGGAAAGGCTACCGCACAGAAGGTACTACATGCAGGACCATGGTGGCCAACGATCCACAGAGACTCAAAAGAATATTGTCAGCAATAAGATGTCTGTCAAAGGGTAGGCAAGCCCAACCTAAGGTACGATATGACAGTACGACCACAAGTGATACTTTAGGCATTCGACAAATGGGCAATAGACTTTGTGGGACCAATTCACCCACCATCTAAGAGAACAGAGGAGAGATATATTATCATTGCGACAAAATACTTAACAAGATGAGTAGAAGCCGCACCCGTAAAATATTGCAGCACATAAACAACTACCCACTTTCTATTTGAATAGGTAATTACTAGATTTGGGTGTCCAATAATTTTGATGAGCGACCAAGGAACACACTTCATAAACAACACCATCTGCGCGATGCTTTAAGACTTTGAAGTTCATCACCAAAAAATCACACCGTATCATCCACATGCAAATGGCATGGTAGAAGCCTTCAACAAAATTCTAGAGAATGCCTTGACGAAGATATGTAATGTTAACAGGGATGATTGGGACCTCAAGGTACCAGCAGTATTATGGTCATATAGAACCACCAGCAAAAATTTGACAGGCCACACACCATTCAAACTAGTCTATGGTCAAGAGGTAGTAGTGTCGTTAGAATTTTTAATACCTAGCCTGTGTGTAGCAGCTATTACACAAATGACAGAATGAGTTGCAGTCCAGGAATGACTGAATCAATTACTGTCGATGGAGGAAGACCGAATCTTGGTAGGATTCCATCAACAAGTACAGAAAGCAAGAGATAAAGCGTGGCATGACCGCCACATCAACAGGAAGACGTTTAAGGAAGGAGATCTAGTATTGCTCTATGATAGTAAATCGTTGTAGCACCTAGGGAAGCTGAGGATGCATTGGCTAGGACCATACGAGGCAAAAGTTGTCACCGACAGAGGAGATATACAGTTAAGAGATATAACAGGCATAGACCTCAGAGGAATGATCAATGGGAGCCATCTAAAATTGTACAAGGAAAACCAACCACCCACTGCGCAGTAAAAAAAAAAAAAACACAGCGTGCATCATGCTAGACAAGCGCATACGAACCACGAAGAAAGCAAGGGAAAAATATAATGACTACACCAAAAAGGGAAACAAGCGAGAAAAGGAAATCCAACAAAAGCAGGCTGACAGGTAATCATGAGGCAGAGTTAAAGCAGGGCAAGGACGGATGGGACGTCGCACTAAACACGCCAACTGGAGATGGTAGAATAGGCATAATGGCAAGTACGAAACCACCGCGGATACATTGAACCCACACTTAGGGTGCATTAATCGCATAGGGAAGGAATCATCCTCAACAAGCCTCATGACGAGCCCATACAACACATGAGCACAAAACCAGTTAGTCTATTCACGAAAGTAGAACAAAGAGAGAGAAATAGCAGCTAGAACGCACAAAATGAGATCATAGAGATTCTCAAAGATTTTCGAACTCAACAAACATCCGACATAAACCAATATGGCACCACCAAAGCTCACAGAACCAAGCCAGAAAATCAAACCAACTAGGGTTCAGACTAGGTCACAAGGACCACCAGAAGAAAATGAGAAACAACCATCAGAGATCGTTGATATTGAAGAAATCCCATGACCAGAGGACATTCCATTAGAATCTGTATCGATCATGGAAGAGATCCCACACCAAGATGAAGCCATGAAAGAGGACATGCCAACAACGATGCAGGTGCCTTAGAATGAAGCAATAGGAACCCACCAGGAATTACCACTGGAACATACTGAAGAAGCCATAGGAGCTAATGGAGGCACACAAAACCCGGAAAAATAAGTGCAACCAGATGTTCCACAGACACCCATCCCAGATTTTTATTTTTCGGCCGAGATGACTGGTGCAATGGGCATGGCTTGGGCAGAATGGATGGCGAAGAAGCCACCAGAAGTAGTTGGAACTTCAAGCCATCTAACATAGCAGGAGGACAGGGTACAGATATCGAACTCACCTCGGAAGAAACCAGCTGCAGAGATTGTGCTACCTCGCATACCAGAGGGAGTACAGGTGGACCCGCAGCTACTGGGTCATATCGAAAAACTCAAGTATTTTGACCATGACGTAGCAGACAAAACCAAATATCCAGAGATTGCACCACAGGTCTTCATGCAGACAATAGATGTGAAACCTCTTGGAGGAACCGTCACTTACCCACACCAGTGGGCAACTGGACTGGACAGGGCAAGAATTTTAGGATTGTTGAAGATACCACACTTTGGCAGAGGCCAATATGTGTCAACATGCTTCAAGAAACTGTTAGAAGTTACACATGGAGGGGATATATGGGTGGATAAACCTGCCCCCATCACTGTTGAAATTATTGCATAGATAACCGGACTACCCACCAGAGGTATGGATCCCACGCTGATTTTGGACGATAAGTCTAAAGAGAAAGCATTGGGAGAAGAGATGAAGAAGAAGTATGGCACTAACAGGGGAACCTGAGGCATTATAATAAAACGAATTAACGATGCCACCACACAATTGGGCACAAATATCTTAGCCTACAAACTGCTAATAAATGTCGTAAAGTCGAAGTACCAGCAAGAGTCATCACTATTGCAGCTCAGTGTGCAAAAGGCACCTACATGATATGGGCACCATACCTGTCAAACTTATTGCAAATAGACTGCAAAGACACGTAGGACATAGGTACGAAATTTCATTACTCATGGCTAATCACTCTCATAGCTTTCATGGGATGGCAAGAACCAAACATGTCGTCTTTTGTACCACACCACAGCCAGCATGAGCAAGATATCATGTCCTGAAATACGTGCCACTGACCAAGAATAAAAGGGAGAATGGAATCATATTCGAATATTACCTACAGAATATACAAGAAGCCATCAACTAAGCATGGAGAATAACACCAGAGGCTGTCGCACGATATGGGGGCATCGCCAATTTCTGGGCCAGGCAACAAGCCATGTGGATGCAACCGAGGCATGACTCGGATAAACAATGGCTACAAATGCACTACTACATCACCGAGGGTGACATCAACATGATCATCAACGAATGGCATGATGAATGGAGCATTCCAACAATACCCAGGGAAGTACCGGCACAAACAACAAAGGGAGGGGCTCCGTAGGTGGAAACACAGCCTCAAAAAATCCCAATACCCAAGAAAACAAGAACAGGCCAAATCAAGTCGACTTAGGGAAAGGGCGGCTCAGGGTAGACAAGGACTCAGAAAGGGAGGACAAAAACCATTCAGCCAACCCATGGACAACAAAAACCGGCTGAGGGAACACAAGAAACCACACCGAACCCCATCACACACGCACTAGGGGGAGCTAAGAGACCAACAATATAGGAAGCAGGTGCGCGCAAGAAATAAAAGGCACAACGACCACCACCGGAATACATAATCACAGAGGATGATGGTGAGATGATTGCTAGGATGGTCCAAGATTTCCTCGCAGAGGACTTCGATCATGCTGTGCACCACAGGGATAAACTGCATAAGGAGCTGACAGAAATGGGACAACTCCTTAAGAAATTTGGGGAAGCCCAGATCACGAGTAGCAGTAGAGGCATAAAGCCATCGAGCACATGGACCACAGAAAGGATGGAGGTAGAAGAACACAATCCAGTTCTTCCCAAACCACATTCCACGGTCTACATAAAGCCTAGCATGCTGCGAATTGATGAAATCGTGGGACAGACACCACTGAAGGATTTGGATCAGATCCAATTGGTCTTAACATGAATTCCATCAAAGGCCTTATACTAATTGCAGGTTAGTGTCGACCACCAGATGTGGTCTCAAGAACATAAGAACTTGGTCGAGGTACAACAAGCAAAAAAGAAGAGGGAAGCACTAGAAATAGTTTGTGCGCAAGCCAAATCTGAAACTTAGGAGGAGAAGGATTGCAAAAACGAGTTGGAACACAGAGTGGAAGAGATTTTTGGGAAACTTCCAACCACTGCGTAAGGAAGTAAACTCCCAGTCATAGAAAATATCGAGCAGATTGTGCAGGCAATTGACCAGTATCATAAGGAGATTGAGACTCTCCATGGACATATTTGATCGACAACTCCACCAGCAGTGAAGGAGCAAAGGAAACAGGAAGCAACGATGCAACTGTAGGAATTAGAGAAACAGGCTAGCACGATAGCCAACTAGCTGGACAAAGCAGCGCAACTTTGGACAAAGATGGAAGAGGACCCATAGGTATAACAATGGGATAAGGAGGAGGAAAGGATCAATGCAACGATCCAAGAGCTCAAGTAGCGACAAAAGACCATACCAATTCCATAACGGGTCAAGGGAACACAAGAGTTAAAGAAGATACAGGCAGAGCTTATCATTGCACAAACACAGAAACATGAGCATCATGCTCGAATAGAAACGTTGCAGGAATGGGTAGCAGAAGTACTTGCGTAGGCAGAAGAAGCCAGAAACCAGACATCACAGACTCAGCTAGAATGCACCAAACTTATGAGCGGGGGAGTGGCAGCTCAGACAGTTGACACCATCAAGGATAAAACTGCGCAATCACTGACACAAGAAGCAGAATTGCAGGAAAAGTTCTAGACGATCACTAGGGAGATCGAGGAGTCACAGAGCAATTAGGTGACTTGGGACGAGTCACATGTCAATGTTGGGGGTCTGTTGGCACCAGGCCAATGTGGAAAGAAGAATGATCGTGGGAAAGAAAGTGTGCAGAAAACTGAAGTCACAACTGGAAAAATATCAGCACGTGCGCATGCAAGAAAGCGTTCACAAAGGAAAGCGACAGCTGGAGGAAGAACAACACGTGCATGAGGGAAATACCTAGTGTAAGAAGGGATAGGGTTTTGGTAATATTCTAAAAATGGTTGAAGAGCCTAAAATGTATAAATATAGATATGAAAGTATCATATAGGGTTGGGAATCTATTATTATTGTGGTTGTTGCTTTGATTACGTGTGTAAAGCGATATGTAATGTATGAACTGATTTTATAAGTTGTTGAGAAAATGAGATACTAGGGGAGGGGGATCTGAGGATTAGACCGCAGGCTGCAGAGCCTAGTGTGATCTAGTTCGCCTCACATAGATCTCACCCAATTTTGTGGAGGATTGTAGACTCACAGTGCAGGAATTGCAGAACTACCATAATAATAGAGCCAAGTGCCAAATCTTTGTGGACGTAGCCCAGGAGGGGGTGAACCACGGTAATACTTTCCTAATGTGGTGAATGTTTGCATATCTTTACTGTCTTTCAACAATTAATGGTTAAGAGTGATGAATAAATAAATGCATGGTTAGAATCTATTTATACTTTGAATTATACGTATGTGATTTCAAGGAATAAGTAGGTTACAGTAACATCTTGCGGTACAGAGCTACTCAAGAAACCCTTTATCCCCTACTCTGTCCTAGGCTGTAAATGCCCAAGTCTTACAACTTCCCATTTAAATCTATCTTGGGTGAGACTGCGCAGTACCTTCCGGGTGTTGTGTTGTCTTCTGGTTTACCAGGAGGGCCGATAGTTTTAGAGACTTTGTTGGAACCTCGAATGACATGAACCCTGGGTCAATAACTCAGATAACCCGAGAAGGGAAATAATAGCCAACAACAACCATTCAATGATGGATCTACTCTTCCTTCCATTCATTTCCATGCTTAGCCCAAGAGAAAATGAACTAGAAGTAGTGAGTGAAGAAGAAGAAGAACGAGTGAACCAGTGAGAAGAGGACAAACCAAGGGAATAACGACTCCAAAACACCCCCCAAGGGATGTTTAAATAATTACATGAAGACAAGAGCCACATGGCCTCCCTCCCAAGAAGCTCATGTAACCCCCTCTTCTCCATAAAATCAATTATAGGTAAATAAAATAATAATAACAAGACTTAGCCCCTCAAGCCCCCTCTCTTGTGGAATCATAGCCCCCTATCTCTTTTGTCCTTGTCGTTCTTACAACCAGCAGTGTATTTTATTAATGTATAGTAAGTGTTACATTTCCTAGGCACTCTGGCCCCTTTTAAACTTTATCAGCTCACCAACCTAAGTGCAAGATACCAGATATATAAAATACGCAGAACAAAAATAAAATGCTAGAAATGACAGAATAACAGTAAAATATCCAGCATAATC
>SNQJ01S0202079.1:0-16798 GCA_010110895.2 Picea sitchensis | reverse complement strand
AGTTCATTGTGGTCAGGAAACCGAGAATAGTTTTGACCAACACAAGAGTAGATGATCTACCAGAAGAGGTTCAGGAACTATTGGAAGAGTTCGCTGACATAATAGTGGACGAACTACCTCGTTCGTTGCCACCAGTCAGAAGTGTGAGTCACCATATTGATCTCATACCTGGAGCCAGTTTGCCAAATAAAGCCGCGTACAGACTAACGCCACAAGAGAATGAAGAGGTCAAAAGACAAGTCGAGGAATTGTTGGACAAAGGGTTGGTTATAGAAAGCTTGAGTCCATGTGTTGTTCCAACAATACTCAGTCCAAAGAAAGACAAAGGCTGGAGGATGTGTACTGATTCAAGAGCCATTAACAAGATAACCATCAGGTATAGATTTCCATTGCCAAGGATGAATGATTTGATGGATTGCTTAAGTGGAGCAAAATATTTTTCAAAGATAGATTTGAAAAGCGGTTATCATCAAATCCGCATGAGAGAAGGTGATGAGTGGAAGACAGCCTTCAAAACCAACAAAGGGTTGTATGAATGGCTTGTTATGCTATTTGTCTTAACAAATGTGCCAAGTACCTTTATGAGGTTGATGAACGAAGTCCTGAAAGAATTCATCGGGAAATTTGTCATTGTGTATCTGGATGACATACTGATTTTCAGTAAAACAAAGGCAGAGCATATGAAACACTTGGCTATTGTGATGAAGAGATTACAGCAAGAGAAGCTTCTTATAAATGTGAAGAAATCCTCATTCATGAAGACATAACTCATCTATTTGGGATTTGTTATTTCTGCAGACAAATTAAGGATGGATCTAGATAAGGTGGAAGTGATCAAGAATTGGCCATCACCGAAGAATATATTTGAGGTGAGAAGTTTTCATGAATTGGCTAGTTTCTACCGGAAGTTCATCAGGAATTTCAGTGGAATTAGTGCACCGATGATGGACACAGTGAAGAAAAGACACAAATATTTTCACTAGATAGAAGAGGCTGAGAAGAGTTTTAATCTGTTGAAGAGGAAGATTACGGAACAACCAATTATGATGTTGCCGGATTTCCAAAAGACATTTCAAGTGAAATGCGATGCAAGTGGGTTTGCAATAGGGGCAGTCTTGAGTCAAGAGGACAGAACGATAGCATACTTCAGTGAGAAGCTGAATGAAGCAAAGGTGAAGTACTCCACATATGACAAGGAGTTCTATGCTATCATCCAGGCATTGAAGAAATGGACGCATTACTTGATTCCCAAAGAGTTTTTCTTATACAGTGACAATCATGCACTGTAGTTTGTGACTCAACAGGAAAAATTGAATCAGAGACATGTTAAATGGGTTGAATATATGCAAAATTTCAGTTTTGTGATTAAACATATTTCTGGAACTGCTAACAAAGTTGCTGATGCTTTGAGCAGGAAATGTTTGCTGTTGCAGGAGTTCAAAGTCAAAACACTGGGTTTTGATGACCTCAGGGACATGTACAGAGATGATCCATATTTTAAAGAGGTGTATGAAGCAGCTGAGAATCCAATTCTCAGAGCTAGAATCCAATGGATAGAATACATGATCCAGGAAGGATTATTGTTTAAAGGTAATCAGCTTTGTATTCCAAAATGCTCCATGAGGGAGAATCTGCTGAAGGAGAAACAGAGTGGAGGATTAGCAGGACACTTTGGTCACGACAAAACGTTCGCAAAGCTGAATGAGTCATATTTTTGGCTGGGAATGCGAGCCAATGTCAAAATATTTGTAGATAAATGCAGAATTTGTCATCATTCGAAAGGAAAGAGACAGAATGCAGGATTTTATCAACCATTGCCCATACCTGAGAGGTTGTGGGATGCAATCAGCATGGATTTTATATTGGGTTTGCCAAGAACACAAAGAGGATTTGACTCAATCTTTGTGGTGGTGGATAGATTTTCCAAAATGGTACACTTCATTCCATGTAAGAAAATCAATGACGCAACTCACATTGCGAATATGTTTTTCAAAGAAGTCATTCGACTTCACGGCTTACAAAGGAGCATAGTTTCGGATCAAGACACTAAATTCGTGGGACACTTCTGGAGAACCTTGTGGAAGAAGCTGGGAACTAAATTGTCGTTCAATTCAGCTTATCATCCTCAGACAGATGGACAGACAAAAGTCGTAAACAGGAGTCTGGGAGACTTGCTGAGGAGCCAGTGGGACAACATATTACCACAGGCGGAGTTTTCTTATAATGATTCAATCAACAAAAGTACAGGGCAGAGTTTGTTTTAGATTGTCTATGGCATGCAGCCGAGAGGAATTTCTAAGCTGAGGGATTCCGAACAAAATGCGACTAGGAGTGCTAGTGCAGAAGATTTTGCAGAGGCGATGAAAGAACTTCACAGCCAGGTGAAGGAGCGGTTACAAAATTCAAGCCAGGAATATAAACGAAGAGTAGATCAACACATGAGACGACTTCAATTTGAAGTGGGTGATTTGATTCTGGCACATCTGAGAAAGGAAAGGTTCCCGAAAGGGACATATAATAAACTGAAGATGAAGAAGATCGGAGCATGTAAGATCTTGAAGAAATTTGGGACAAATTCTTATGAGATTGAATTACCTGATGGGATCGGAATTTCTCCGATATTCAATGTCTCATATTTGTACCCATACAAAGCTGAGGAAGCAAGAACAAATGATGAACAGTTAGAGGTTCAGTGGAAAAAGCAGATGCCAGTTGCAAAAAAGCCGCAGATGGAGCGCATACTAGACAAAAGAGTCGGCAAGAAGACTAGGCAAAGGGAATACTTTGAATACTTGGTCAAGTGGAAGGGACATCCAGTTGAAGATGCCAGCTGGGAGAGTGAAGTAGAGATTCAGAAGCATGGATAGACCATGTGAGAGCTCATGGATAGGAGCCCATGAATTTTTTTTCAAGCTAGGGAGTATGATGCAAGAGCATCATCAAACGTCAAACGAGCGTGGGGCAAGCACAACACATTTTGAGCACATGATAAATTGTTTAAAACTTTTGAAGATTGGATGCACCAAAATTAAATGTGATAGTTAAGGAGAGGCATACTTATATATTGTAAAGGACCTTGAGCGATCCGCTCTCATCCATAGTAGGTAGAAAGCATTTATGTTAGTAGGTAGCTTTGAATTCTCTGATGAGATAGTTTTAGGAGTGGAGGGAAAATGGATATAGACACCCTCATTTTGCATTGTAGCATTAGCATGAAGAAGAGAGCATAGAAGAGAAGCAGAGAGTTGTGTAGTAGATTCCATGTACAAAAGTTCTGAATTAATACAAAGAAACTGTGATTCAGACTCATGGTGTTCATATATTCTCTGTGTATGCATCTTTGAATGTTATGCTCATGAATGTTTTACCCTTTCTGTCATGCAATTGCTTTTATGCTATGTTTGAACGATTTCTTGTTGAATGTTTGAAATCTGAGAGAAAAGGGTAATGGAATGAGTTTCAATTGTTTCTTTGTCTGAGCAAGAGTTCCTGCAAGGAGTGTAGTTGAATTGTTCGGAAGGAGTGCATTGACAACAGGTTCAGAGGTTTGTCTCTGAAAGCTCAGGAGAGATAGTGTCTCTTCTCATTTCACACAGAGGTGCAGTCAAGCACAGGAGTCATGCAAGGAGTGTGAAGGCCGAGGAAAATCTCAGAGCTTCGAACCTAAGTAAAGTATTGAGAGACCATTGCTGCAGAGCATGCGCAAGTTCGAAGAGCATTCAACACTTCAAGTGTTTGGAGGTTGCCGCAAGGAGTGCGTGTAAGGGTCTTCTTTAAGGCTTGAAGTTGTAAGAAAGCTCAGGAAGGATAAATCCTTTTAAACTATTGAAAACAGCACAATAAGTTGGTGCATTTGAGTGATTAGAAGGCATCGGAAGTTTGTGCCGCAAGTGGATAAGTCCGAGGAAGAATCCTTGGTTCACTTCGCAAAAATCATCAGGGGGAAGAAACAGACGGTTAGAATTCTCTGTAGAGAATTAGCGAAATCCCATCAGCCATCCGATCTGACAAAGAAGCGAGGAGGTTACGGCTGTGTCCAGAGTTTCAAGCTCAGGAGATCATGAGCCGTTGGATCCTCACCTAGTTACCCGTCAGCCGTCTGATTTGACAGGAGTTGCACGGGGTTTAAACCCTCTCAAGCCAAGCGAAGGTCTCGAAAGGTGTCGGGATATCGAGGCGTTGGAGTTCGGGATATCGGAAGTCCAGTGGACAAGAGATCGGGTAAATCCATAGTGAAAACCTTGAAACAAGTCAGAACCGTCCATCTGTTGGGACACGTGGCAGGAATCGAGAGCCATCGGCATTTTGGAAGTCTAGAGACCAAGAGTCCGAGACCTTTTGAGTCCCGAAACAACAAAAGGATTTCAGCTGTGGATCTCAGGAAGGACACGTGTCGTGTGATCATCCAATTCGGAGATTCGGGCATCGGGACTCACATAAGTGAGTGTTTTGGCTTTGCAGTTGGCGAAGTCTGAGGTTTGATCTGAACCGTCCATCCATTTGGGACATGTGTCGAAAATCCAAGAAGTCAGGGTTCGGCATTTCATGGATCCTAAAGATAGGAAACACTTGCATTTCGGAATTGCGAAGTCCAAAATCTCGATAAGGAGGAAAGCTCCGTTATGGGACCTAGCTGACGTCATCTCATCATAACGAGAGGTCGGGAATCGGAATTTCGGGAGTCCTGTGGGAAAGAACCCAAGACACTTGTTTTCTCGGAATTGCGAAGTGACGAGGACCGTCCATCCTTGAGGACGTGTGGCAACAATCTTGACTTTCGGGGAAAGTCCCGAAAGGGAAGTCACATCGGGAGATCGGGATTCGAGAGATCGGAAGGATCGAGGACAAATGCATTTCGGCATTTGAAACCCCAAAGTCCCAAGGAAAATCCGGAGCCGTTGGTTTAGTAGACTATCATAGCCATTGATCGTGTTTAAGGCGGAAAGGGGTTTCCTAGTGAAAGCATATTGGGATTCGGAGGATCGAGGATCCTGAGGACAAGAGGTCCAATACATTTAGACATCCGAAAGCCTGGAATCCCGAAAGGAGGTAGGACTGCAGTCATATGAGGCGAGGTCATGTGGACCATGAGTCTAGGCCAGAGGGCTAACTGAAGTTAGAGAATATCGGGATAGCGGAGATCAGGAAATTGGGAAACAAAAGGTTGTGACATCGGGATTTTGGAACCCCGAAACCCGAAATTCCATAATTCCTGTCGTGAAGAGAACATCGATCGGGCCTAGAGGCTGTGTGGAGTAGAAAAGGCCTGTGGGTCAATTTTAAAGGAGATTCCAGTGGAGAATCGAAGGAGCCACTCCGGCTCGAGGGTAAAATTATAACGATCCTTAAGACCAGGAGGTCAGTCCAGAGGCCTTTGCTTAGGCAGAGGGTGTGTCTGCATCACTAGGCCTTCTCTCCGGATTTCTGAACCTATTGATGGAATCCTGCGACAAACTGATCCTCTTCAAGTTATACTAATTATGCCAACCTCTCCTCTATTGTGCCAATATCGGATAGCTCTGTAATTGTTGCAATGCGCAAGCTAGGTAGAATAAAATCCATTGGCATTGCAACTTCTTTCCCATAGACCAACCTGAAAGGTGTCTGTCCTATCAACTTATTACTTGTAGTCATGTAAGCCCATAATACTGCAGGAAATCTTAAGTCCCAATCATCTATCCCTATCGTGTACTGATAACTTCCCCATTCTGTTGCAAATGTTGTCTTGTCTCGATATTCCTACACGATCCTTATTTGATGGTACTAGAGAATCCATCTGTAAAAGTGTAAGTTGCCTGGCCTCCTACTTTCTCATGTATGTCATCCATGAATGGTGTTGGAAATGGGTCATGTAAGTAGGAATCATTTCACTTCCTTAGATATACACAGATCCTAATTCCTCTTGTCTTATTGTCCTGCACCACCATCAAACTGATCCACTCACATTCTTCTAATGGTTTGATGATTCATGCATCCAACATCCTATCTATTTCATCTTTCACCTTCTCCTTATACCTTTGATTTAGCCTGTAATGCCTCTGGCGCACTGGCTTAGGTCCTAGTTTTAGTGGGATCTTCATCTCACCCAAGTCTATTTATATTCCCTTGATATCTGAAAAATTCATTGGAAATAGGTCCTGCTATTCTCACTATATGTCTACAACCTTCTCAGCTGTATCCTCACTCCAATATTCCCATATCTTCACAAACTTGGGATTCTCTATTGTCCTAATGTTTACCTTCCACATCTTTATAGGCTTTGTATATGTGGCAGATTCGAGCTCCATACCTTCTATCACCCGTTCTCCTTTTGTCTCAGGTATCGGTACATTCCTAGGATCCTCTTCATCATACTCTTCCTTGGATACAATATATCATTCCAGTAGCTCATGGACATTCATCTTGGCGTTGTGCTCACTTCATACTGGTATTACTTCCATCGTCTCTTCTTCTAAGAAGACCTTCGTTCGAATCACTTGTAGCATTGCATCTATGGATGGAGATTCATGTTCAAATGTAAACATGATTTTGAACATATGGATCAGTTATTCCCATCTTGTTGTATCCATGCACATTTCCAACTCCAAATACGAATTATTTAGGATTATGTCCAGTGTTTGTATAAATCAATGTGTCCACTCTGTCTTCGGTATTGAACCCCACAAATCCCTACATTGTTCCACATGACTTGTTGGGTCATGCTCCCATATATATTTTTGCACAATTTTTTCTCCCTCAGTGTCAAACCTTATTTGCAGTAGTTTGTTTAATTGTAACCAGTCTTTCATTCCCTCTCTATGTGCAGCCCACCATTTGGCTGGAGTCACTTTTAATACCACATCTAGTGCTAACAACCTTTGTTGTTTGGGTACTTGCAACTCAAATGATTTTACAAACATACTTATATCAGTTAATCCATCATACCTGGGTGGTTTACATAGCTCTGTTCCAATCCAGTGCAAAGATTGGGTGATGCATGCACATCGTCTAGTTGACACTTTGTGCATTCATTGTTTCCAATTATCTAGACCTTCTTTAGAATCATATACACATGAACTGATACTTTGCCAACTCAACGCACCATCTTTTGTCGAGTTGACATAATCTTCCATATTCAAAGTCATGTTATATAAATTGTCAATGTCATTCCCTCATGCTAGTTCTATGTATCTCTTTCCTTCCGATGGATCCAAGGGTGCAATGATTTTCAACTCTTCCACTTCAAATATCATCTCCCTCCTCTTCAAGTTGATGATCACTTGGTTATAAAAATCCCATTCCAGTCCCATAAGTGTTGGATATGGTTGAATGTTGTCCACAATCTCAATAACTTCAAAGTATTTCATGCTGCATACCCCATCTATGTTCATAGGTACTCCTGTCAACCGGCCAATCAGAACTATTTTGTGTTGATTCGCTAGCCTTAGCTGCACAGGAGACCATACCAACTTGGTTTTTCCCATCAAATCTTGTGTCTTCTTAGGTAACACGTTCACATCATAAACTAAGTCCAAAATAATATTATCGACGTCATACTCTCCAATCTGTGCATTAAATATGAATTCACCATTGGTTTGCTTCATACACAGTACCTGATTTACCATCCTTTGTGCGATGGGGGTTTCCCTTCCTCTTGTGCAGTGATCAATCATGTCGTATAATGTACTTAGTGCAGCCTCATATTTGATTAGCTCTACACCATTTCTCAAGAATTTGGTTAGCGTATTTACCTTCCCTTTTGGCTTCTTTGGCATTCGTGATCTTCTTCATGAGGTTTCGTTGATGTTGACACTCCCCAATCCATTTTGAATACTTCTTTCCTTTCCCTCTAATATGTATCCTTTTCTTCCTGAGGATCAAAGGCTGGTATGCACCCTACTGACCTTCTTACCCATTGTTCTGTTTGCTTTCATTCATATCCCATATCATTCCATGTTCTAGTTCCCTTGTGTGTAACAATGACTAGTCTGGATCCTTCATTACGTCTTTCAACTAATATCATATGCACATTCCGATTCAAATTCAAGTTTTGGTTTCCTCTGGCCTACCACTTCGCAACTAGTTGGGGACAATATTATGTTGACTGATTCAATGCTCTACAATATGTGCACATCATTCATGGATTATGGCAATCGCGGGCCAAGTGTCAAGGTTTATTACAGTTGTAACATATAATCGGTCCTCTTCCTCCTCTTCCAAAATTCCCTCTACCATGTCCTTGGCCAAAGTTTCCTCTATTCCCTTGATTGAAACCTCTTTGATTGTTGTGTTGCAGATCCCCCACTTCTGCTGCAACATTTTCTTCTTGAATCCTGTACATATTGGATACGCTCTCCATCATTAATTCAAATGCATGGAAATCCTTCTTCTCGTGTCCTACAAATTTGCAAAAATTTCAAAAGTTCTTAGGATTACTCTACTAATTCTTTAGTACTGGACACTCAGTTGGGTGATGGCCCCATTTATTACATATCTCACAGTATCCTCCTCCTAGCAATGGATTCAGTGCTCTTGTTGCCAAATATTACGTGAATGTTGGGCATTCGTCCTTGTGATGGCCTTTGGTCCTACAATAAATCACAGAAATTGAACACAAGAAATACAATATTTTCACCCAAAACAAAAGAGATTGTTCAATGGGGGTTAGTAACATATGTGGAATACCAGTGATGGAATACATGCCAACCATAAACTTTGTTTTTTAAAACTACTTTAAGATAAACCTGTGAAATATACCACAATTTTCTCCATCAACACATTTCACACAATCCTTCCACGTGTGCTCTCCATTTTCAATACAATTTGGAGGACTGCATCAATCGCACATTGCCACATCCTCGTCCTTCCACACATGCTCTCCATTGTTGGCTATTATGATGTGTTCACTTTACATCGTATGTCTGTGAAGCATCCCATCTTGATCACCTGGTAGTAACTTCCCATTTGTTTCGTTTGTCTATGCAAACTGCAAAGACAAACATTTTCAAGGTCTTGTTATTTGTACCCATTTAGGCATGGTACGACAAAATCAGGAAAATTCATTCTTTCGGATGATGCAGAACCGCAACACTATCAATGTGGATATTATTGATTCTTTTTCTTATGTTCCAATTTTTGTGATGACTCAAAGTTGTATGTGTTGTTGGAGTAAATAACAAAACAACTAGCATTTGATGTGAAACAATTTCATAAGATGGCTCGAGAAACAACGTAAAGATGGTTTGGGAAAAATTTGAAGAGAAGTAATTTGACATATAAATTTATGTTTTGAGATGGTCTCGCTAACTCTGGGAATACTATTAAATATCTTAAACAAATGAGATCTTAAACAAATGAGACTGTCATTCTGAACATGAGAGTCTGATAGTCTTGCGAGCTGTAGATTTCGGATAAACCATGAGGCATGGTAAATTGACATTCTGATGGGATGAGTCTGATAACAGACATCCAACATTTTTGTGGGCTTCAGGATTTCGATGGCTCATGTCCAGTGGTGAGAACCCCTATATAGCTTATTTAGTAGCAAATTAGGGGTCGATGTTCTTTATCCTTGGGAGAGACCAGGTCCACAATAGTTGGATGAGTGGAGTAGGTCCACGTGGATATGATGACATCACCCACGAGTAATTCCTAAGAAACTTTAAGGGGCATATGTTTTTTTCCAAATCTTAGAATTGAGCTTAAAGACAATAGTTAGAAATCTCTTGAGGAGCATAATCGATCTGCAAGTTTAGAATTAGAGTTAGAGTGATGGTTGAGAAGAGAAATTTTGAACATTCCACCATCCTAATGAATCTTAGGAGGTCGAGTGTGTTACAAGTGGTATCAGAGCAGTGGTTCAAACACTAGACCTGAATGGGATAGAGATCAACCATGAACATGTATTTACCAAAGTCTATGATGAGCCTATTGAAAATTTTATGCATTACAATTTTACATAGTAGTTGCACAAGCTTCTTGAAAGAAGGACTGCCAATTCATTTTAGAATTTTACAACATAAAAAAAATTATTTTACCTTGTGTGAACTAGAATGATTCCTACAGAAAATTTAATTATGCTAATTATCACTAACAAAAAAATTTGAGTGTGAATGACAACAAGAATAGAGTCCCTATTTTGGGACTATTGTAGGTCAATGAGAACCTTATAAAGGCCCAATAATTGTGTGCCTTTCAATTATATGATTAGATTATAGTGGTGTGTTGTTTCAACACTTAGAAGACATGATGAAGTGAAGAAAGTGACACTAGCATACTGATACAATATGGTATGGAAGAGACCTCATGTATCATAGATGAGGAATTATATGAGAGGAGGACCATAAAAGTGGAAGAGACAGTGAGAAGTATGAATAATGATCTTCAGATCTATAGGGATGATAATGATAAGCTCATTAAATCCCAAGAGAAACAGATGGAACAGAATGCAGTATTATTGCAAAATCCTGTCTGAAATACATAAGCATTTATAGCAAGGGCTATCTTCTAGCAATGTAGGGAGATATTACCTAAGAAGCTACAAAGTCCATAAAAAATCCAAAAGAATGGACCAACATTAAAAAACACAGGGAAAATTTCCCCAAAGAAAAGGAATAGGGATGCCAAGAAGAACCCAACTAGTAAGAACTTTTCAACAAATTCCTCTGGTGAGAGTACTATTTCCTCTGAAGGATTGTCCAATGATGAGACCAATTCAAGAACTTATAGGAAAAAGAGGAAGAAACACTCCAAAATCCCCCTAACTAAAGAATTTAGAAAGGGAAAACCTACCCACATTTGATAGAGGAGTCAAGAAGGGTGAAAAAACAAAGACATAGTTACTAGGACTGAAGAAGTATTTTCGAGTACAAAATTACTCAGGAAACTTGAAAGAAAGAGTGGACACATTTCATTTAATTGGAGGGGATTCTATTTGGCAGGAAGACCTTAATAATGTAAAAGGGATCAATGAAAAAAATCTGACCTGGAAGTTATTTGAGAAATATTTTAGGAAGGAATATATGTCAAAGAGATATTATGATGACAAGATTAGAGAGTTATATGAAAACAAGTTGGGACAACTCACCATGGATGAATATGAAAAAATGTATTGTTGAGGTACGTCCCATACATCAAATATGAGAAGTAAAAATACTATGTTTTCTCAGTATATTGCCACAATCCTTTTGGGATATAATTGAATTTTATGAACCAAAGACACTTGATGACACCATTTGAAAGGATAAGTATTTCTATGAGCAATCAATGTGTAGGCAAGATCTTGGAAAGGATTGGAAAAGGAAGGATAAGAGTGGATTTAAGAAGAAGGGATTTAATCCATCCCAGTATAAAAATTCAAGAAAGAGTTTCCAACCCAGTTACCCCACTAAAATCATGCATCGAAAAAACTATCCTACTCAAAGTGGGAATAAGTCAACATAACCCACAAAGAAGAAAGCAGAAGATCAAAAGAAAATACCACTAAAATGATGGGGTTTGTTGATGTTTGTAGCATCACATAGGTACTTTTGCACAATTCTAAGTGTCTAGACATGTGAAATTCATCCAAAGCCTTCTACCTTGGTAATTTACTTTAATTAAAGGAATTATTAAAGTGAAGTTATTTTATTAATTAGATGAGTTTTATTTAAATGCTAAAGTAATTAGAATTAGTGAACTAAATATTAAACATTGATCTCAAGTGAGGTGAGAAGTAATCTTAGTCATCACCCTTTTGGAGATTAGGGTTAGGTCATAACTCAAAATTATAAAATCATGGAAAGGGTGAAGGAGGAGACACTTGATACTTTTGACACAGAGAGGGTTGGATCATGAAGGATTGTGATTCAAGGAGATCTTGGATAGGTGGAGAAGGAATTCCATTTAGAGATTAGTGCAGGTTAATGAGAAGAGAGAATAGAGGTTTTTGCAAGTGGGTTCAACAGATTGGAGACACAATAAAAGGGTCGCATTGTACGAAGTTTGTCGTACAATATGTGTGCATGTGTACATGGGTTTCAATGGAGACATGTGTGTATACAAGAGTTTTCTTAAGGAAATGAGTGTGCATCTTGGGAAATGTGAAATTTCGGGGTCTTACAACAAAAAATGAGTTTCTAGTGTTTGCAGGTGTTGTCTAAAGTTTTCTTTATTTTTCTGTGGACCATTTTCCCAGTAGGGGAGCCCTTCTAAGTTTTGAAGATATTTGAATGATAAGCTTAGTTGATGGAAATAATATATTTGTGTATTGTGAATGAGATTTTGGTTTGTAGTATTGCTTCCACCATATTTATTTGAGTTGATTATTCCAACAAGTGTATTCTATTTTCTAAGTTGTTAATTTGATTTACAGCAAGGAAATCACTAGATAACAAGATACCTAGGTTCCAGATTAAGGAAAATCAACAGGGTTGTGGAGAAGCACACTTGTTAAGGGACTGCCCTCATAGGAATGATGATAATAGGAGAATTTAGAATGTTCAAGAGGCTACTATTGTTGATTATGTACCCAAACATTTACCTTATATATATCTAGTTTTTTATAATAGACAAGCATACCATTAGGCCTCAATGGTGGAGATAGAAGGTATAATTGTCAGCTGCTCTATTTCAATTTTAATTAACCTTGGTTCTAAACTTAGTTATATTGCACCCCAAGTTATTGAGGGATGTGTTTTACATTAAATAAATCATGCAAAGTCATGGTTGGTTCAACTAGCTACAAGAACCAAAAGGATAGTGATTGAGGAAATATAATCATTTCAGTTTGAGATGTATGGACTGAACACCCAAGCAGTACTAAATATACTACCATTGGGTCATATGACATGTTGATCGGTATGGACTGGTTGACAACTCATAAATCTAAAATGGATTGTTTCAACAAGACCTTGGAATGTGAATATGACAAAGGAAATATAAGGATCTTACAAGGAATCCAAAAACTCGTGTCAGTAAGACAAATTTCAACATTGTAGCTGAAAAGACATTGCATAAAAAGATGACATTTATATGTTATACATGTGATACATTCAACAAAGGATAATCAGTTGAGAATTGAAGACCATATAGTGCTACATGATTATATAAATATATTCCCTTAGGAAATACCAAGACTACCTCCCAAAAGAGATATTGATTTTTCCATAGAGCTTGTGCAAGGAGAAGTGCTTGTTTCTAGAGTACCTTACTTAATGAGCTCACCTGAATTGGTGGAGCTAAAAATGCGATTAAATGAAATGTTAGATAAGGGATATATTAGACCAAGTGTGTCCCCATTGGGTGCACCAATTTTTTTTTTCAAGAAGAATGATGACACCCTCAGATTATGCATTGATTATAGACATCTGAACAAGATGACCATCAAGAATAAATATTCACTTCCGAAGATCGATGATATTTATGATTAGCTGAGAGGAGACATAATATTCTCCAAGATATATTTGAGATATGGATATCATCAATTTAGGATCAAGGATGAGGACATTTATAAAACTGTCTTTATAATAAGGTATTGACCCTATGAGTTTGTAGTGATTTCATTTGGGTTTGCCAATGCACCAACTTCATTTATCTACCTACTGAGTAGAATCCTTAGTAAGTACTTGGATAAGTTTGTTCTAGTTTTTATTGATGATATCATGATCTACTCAAATACTAAGGAAAATAATGAGAAGCATCTCAAGCTAGTACTACAGGTATTGAGAGAGCACCAGTTGCATGCTAAGTACAAAAAATGTGATTTCTTTCAAAGACATATCCATTACTTAGGCCATGTGATCTCATCGGAAGGGTTTGTGGTAGACCCTAAGAAGATCAAGGTAATCATGGATTGGCCTGCTCCTTGGATTGTATCTGAAGTGACATCATTTATGGGATTGGATGGATAATAAAAAAGGTTTATCCAAGGATTTAAAAAAAAAAACCATCCAATCACTTCATTACAAAGAAAATGAGTGAAATTTGTGTGGTCAATAGATAGTGAAGCAAGTTTCCAACCACTGAAACACCTTCTAACAAACGTACTTGTCTTAAAGATTACATATATAGACAAAGACTTATCGGTGTGTACAAACAGTTACAAGGAATCACTCAGTGGATCCCTCATGCAAGGAGGGCATGTAATCAGTTTGGAATCCAAAGAACTAAATGAGCATGAACAATGTTATGTTACTCATGATTTGGAGCTTGCAACTATTGTGCATGCCTTGAAAATGTAGAGGCACTATTTTCTTGGGAGGAGGTTTGTGGTAATGACAGATCATAGTGGGTTGAAGTACTTGTTTTATCAACCTCTCTTAAATGCCAGTCAATCTAGTTGGATAGATCTCATTAATGAATTTTATTTTGAAATCTGATATATTAACGGAAAATAAAATCAAGTGGTATATGCACGTAGGAAAAGGATGGAAACAATACATTTAGAAACAACTAGTGTATGTGAGTCTAATTTTTAACATAGGATTATAAATTCCCTATAGAACGATGAACATTTAAAGCTAATAAGGGAAATACTAGAGAAAGAGCTAAAAGGGCAGAGGTGTGAAGGATATCATCTCACGGAGGATGGATTGTTGATATACATAAACATATTGTATATACCTAATTTCGTTGAACTATAGGATATTATAATGAATAAATTTCACAAGAGATCTTATGCAGGTCACTCAGGTTATCAAAAAATGATAATTATAGTAAAGAAATTTTATTATTGGCCAAGGATGAAGAAGGATATTGCATAATCCATTGCCAAATTCCTAGAGTTCCAACAGGTCAAGATTGAGCATAGATATCCAGTAGGATTGTTGCAACCAATACAGATACCAAAATGGAAGTGGGAAGTCATATCTATGGACTTCATCATAGGATTTCCAAGGATGGTCAAATAGCATGATGCAATTATGGCCGTGGTGGATAATTTGAGTAAGGTATCTCATTTCACTTTGGTGAAATCCACCTACAAATAAATTGACATTGCAAATGTTTTCATGAAAGATATTTTCAGATTACATGGCATGCCTAAGACGATTATATTAGATCAAGATGCGGAATTTACTTCTCTTTGGGTCACAATTGGATTTCAACATTGTTTACCATCCTCAAAAAGATGGGAAAACAATATGGGTGAACATAGTGTTGGAGGACATGTTAATAATGTATGATATACACTACCCAAAAAGTGAAAATATTAGTTACCCCTGGTGGAGTTTTTCTATAATAATGGCTATCAAGAGTCATTGAAAATGAGTCCCTTTCAGGCTTTATATGGTAGGAAGTGTAGTATCCAAATAAATTGGGATAATCCAATGGACATGATTACACTTAGACCGAACAAGCTGAAGGAAATGGAACAGGAAGTGGCCAAGATCAAAAAAAAATTGAAGATGGGTCAGGATATAAAAAAGTGCTATGCTAACACGAATAATTCATAAAGAGTTCAAAGTGGGATACCGTGTTTATCTCATATTTAAGCCTAAGATAATTTCTCTCAGAATGGGAACCTGTGCTAAGTTAGCACCCGTTTATTGTGGACCATTCGAAGTACTAGAGAGAGTGGGACTAGTGGAATACAAGTGGAACCAGAAGGAGAATTCTAGCTCAAGCCTCAATGCATCTTGGATAGGAAAGAGACATTGATACGAAACTCATCCATTATGGAAGTCAAGGTGCAGTGGAAGCAATTTGGAGTAGATGAGTCCACGTGGGAACAAGAGGATGCCATGAAAGAGGCATACCTATTTTTTTTATTGTATAAAGTTGTTTATGCAAATGGTAAACACCGAGGACAATTTTTCTTTTAAGGGGGAGGGCAATGTAACACCCCAATTTCCACCATTCTGTAATTATAACTTAATGTCACCGTGAATTGCGAAAAGGATATTTGTCTATTATAAGACTAGAATGGATATGTTCAAACTATGAAAATATTTTTTGTTAATGAAATCTTGTTGGACAACTCACTGAAGGGTGGAGCTTCAATACGAACCATGATACTATGAGCATAAGCTAGTGAGGGGAAGGGATTACCTTGCCTAAAATCCATGGTGCCAATTTCCAAAATTCATATTTGAAGTTATTTTCTCTCTCTTCTCATTTTCCCAAAATCAATTAATGAAGGGGGTTGGTAGTTAGGTATCCAACCACCCACAAGGAAGGAGGCATGGAGAAGTGGGTGAAAAACTAAAGAATGTCATCCATTGGTACACCTAGTACCCACCTTGTTTTCCAGGATTGACCCACAAAATCCTCTAACAAAAGAAAGATAAATCACGAACCTTCAACAGAAGGAAGATAGACTGACAAGAGGGATTGTCAGAGAATGGAGTTATGGAAAGAAGAGGAGTGAGTGGTAGAGAGGTATGAGAAAAAGAGAGAAAAACTTTTGAGTATATCTCGTTATTGAATTTTGATTAGGGAAAACCCCAACTTGACCAAGATGGAGGGTTGTGAATTAAATCATGGTGGACAAGAAACTCGCACTAAGAGAGGAGGATTTTGAGGGACTATGTTACCAGTGAAGGGACTCCCACATCCATATGTTATCTATCTAGGAAGGAAACTGAGAAAAATATCAACTGTTAGATATGTTGGATTCAGGTGACCCATTTAACTGTTGCATAGATTAAAAACCCACCTTGATCTGGGTTATTGATTGACGTGTTTCCCCACTTCTCGAAATACTTGGTATCTTGCCTCGTCGTTGAATAGAAGGGTCCGGCACCTCCTCAAGAATGTTTCTGTATGAAGTGGTAAGCTTCTGAGCTTGAACCGCCTCTTCGACCTCCATCGCTTCCTTCTTTTCATCCTCCAAACACAACTC
>SNQJ01S0202077.1:0-16798 GCA_010110895.2 Picea sitchensis | reverse complement strand
AAAATTTAATGAAAGCAATCTAAAATCAATCTTAAGAAAACAAGATGAAATGAAAGGAAATCAAACAAGGTTGCAAATGAAATCTAAACTTGAAATATTCCACAGTCAGATGCATCAATCATGGAAAATAATGAGAAGGAATAAACAAATATGATACTATAGAGATGTGAAGAAAAAAATTGAAATTATTATGCGATAGAAAAGAAATACCAACTCTGTCAAGAAAGTTGAATGTTAGATGGGATAAGAAGAGATGAACATAGAATTTTCAATGTAAATTGTAGAATTCAACAAAGAATAATCATAAATAAGGGAGGAATGCTTCTATAGTTGACTCAAAAGGTCGAATGTACACAGTCAAATAAAAAAGATGGAAAAATGGTTGAAGAAAATGAAATAGATTCTTGGTGACAATCATCCAACTTAGAGGACTTAGGTGCAATCAACCAAGAAAGGAAAGAAGGTGAATGAAAATGAATAGATGCATAATGGGTGGTGTGTGTTAATGTGCAAGTTTTGGGTGCAAAGAATGAACAAAAGAGAGGGGTGATCTTCTCATAAACAAATGTAAATACCCATGCATGGGTAATCAATCTGTAAGCACATCATGAAGGATGGAACCCACTCTAAATTGTAAATAATAATTTCAGTTATGAACTTATGTTTCTGTGTCTTATATTTATAAATGAATTCAAATATCCAACTAAAGATCAAAACTCTATTTTATACACTTGACACAGCTGGGAAAGAAAAACACTATTTAATAATGTGAGAAACAAACAGATGGAAAAGTAATCAAGCATGAATGGGCATAATTAAAGCAAGGCACAAAGCAATGAATCGTTGGTCAAATAATCATTAAGCACATAAATAGAGCAGCATGAAAACATATATATCAGAAGCTTGTGAAGGGAGTATGATTGAGGTTAAATGAAAAATGATGATGTTTTGAATGGAAGGGAATCAATTTGAGTTGTCCATGAAACCAATTGCAGAATCAAATTGCAGAATTGAAACACACAATGCATGGAAATCAAATCAAATCAAATTCATAAACTAATTAGCAAAAGAAATAGAAACATGGATATACCTAGATTAAGGGGCCCTACCCGACCCAAGCATGCTCCTGGAAGACTAATTCAGATCGGAATTGGAATAATGCATCCAATCTCAGCCATGAACTGCTCTCGTTTATTAGAAATCAAAATCTCTGATTACGTATCTTTTCTTATCAATTCCATCTCTTTATAATGAATCTCTTTCTAATACAATTTCATGAATGATAATCATTGACCTCTCTTTATCCATGAGTCTCTATTTATACATGAAATACATGGAGGAATGGATAAAACCAAATTCCCCAAACTCATATTCTGGTTAAAACCAATTTTAGAATTTTAGAATAAAATCACAAAATTCTAGGTTTTTCACTAGTTTGGGCATATTAGAGTTAGAGATACACCCATATCTTTCAAACAAATTCGAATTTTGAAAACATGCTTGTGTATTACTCAATTTTTCACCTTCTGGACAAAACCCATATCTTAGAATTTCGCGATATGCCTTCATCTGCACGAAAATTGAGGTGCAAGTTGGCAGTTTGAAATTTTTACTAATTTTTCTAGAATCGTTCCCCCTGAGATGGAGGTCCACACATACGATTTGGGTGACTTTTTGTACACATTTTTTTATGCCGACATCTCTCTGGACAAAACCCATATCTCTAATTTTCCTATATAAGCATGCCAATATTTCGAATTATAATTAGGTACCAGATGCCTGTAGAGTGTGTTGGTACCGGATGACTATGCTGGTACCATATGACTATAGGATGCTGGTAGTGGATGGCTATTTTCGGGTACAGGTACTGGATTCCTGTAGAGTTTAGTACCATATGACTCTAGAATGTTTTGATACCGGTACTAGATGACTTAGAGCGCTGGTACTAGATGACTTGGAGTGTTGTCTTAAGATCTTGTCTTAATAAGATTTCCACGACAAGGTAATTAGAGGGATTAGAGCACATTAATACTTATTATAACTATTAATAAACCATAAAAATCATAGCTAAACATTCATTACCTTATGTACACCAAGAAGTGGTTAATAGAGTATAACAATGAGCAAAATTGGTGGATTACTTATGCTTTCAAGGAAAAATGATCAATATATGAGGCAAAAATGAGGTAATTGTAGATGTCAAAAGGGAGAACAAACACAAAAAAATACTTCTAACCACAATGGTATGTTCTTAGCTCAAATCTTTTACCCATGAGATAGTGTCGCCACATATTCAACACATGCACTATAGCTCTCAACTCTAAGTCATGTGTAACATAGAGCCTTTCCTCCTCCTTCAACTTCCTTGATTCATAGCACACCACATGTCCATTATGACTCAGGACTCCACTGATTCCTTCCTTGCATGCATTCGTTCACACAACAAAGTCTGCATCTGGATCAACAATTCTTAAAATTGGCGCACTTGTTAACAAACTCTTTAAGTGTTGGAAACTCCTTGCGCAATCCAGAGTCCATTCAAATTGCACACCTTTCTTCTGCAAAGATGTAATTAGATGCACAATCTATGAGAATCTAACCTCTGTGACATTTCTTAGCATTGGTCATTCCTCAATGGATTTTACCTTCAATGGGTCCACAGTTGTTCCTTATTCTGAAATAATATGACCCAAATAATGAATATGTCACTGATAAAATGAACACTTGCTCATCTTTGTATAAATTTGATGCTCCCTCAACACCTGCAACGCCATCCTCAAGTGATGCTTGTGCTCTTCCTCGAAATTTGAGTAAATAATAATTTCATCCAAAAAGAAAATGACAAACTTATCCAAGTAACTTCTGAAAACACCATTCATTAAGCACATGAAAATAGTTGGTGCATTCGACAACCCAAATGACACCATTGTAAACTCATAATGACCATACTTCATACTAAAGGCAGTCTTATTGATGTCTTCCTCCTTTATTATTACTTGGTGATATCCATATCTGAGATCTATCTTGGAAAATACCCTTGTGCATCTCAACTGATCAAACAAGTCATCTATCCTTGGAAAATAATACTTGTTCTTCATTGTTACTTTGTTCAACTTTATGAAGTTGATACAAAGTTTCATCGTACCATCCTTCTTCTTTACAAACAAAACTGGTGCACCCCAAGGTGACAGACTTAGGTGTATATAACCCTTCTTCAGAAGCTCTTCAAGTTGCATATGCAAGTCCTTCAACTATGGTGTACTCATCCTGTAAGGAGTCGTGGATACAGGTGTTTCTCCCTACATCAAATTAATAGAGAAGACAATATCTCTTTTTTGAGGCAATCTCGGTATCTCTTTAAAACATCCTCATACTCTTTCAGTACTACGTAGTCTTCCACACTTGTCACTTTATCCTTAGGTGCCTCTTCCATGTGTGTTGTGAATACTTGACATCCTTTTTTGTAGCTTTTTTTCAACTATGAAGCCAAAACTTCTCTGATAGTCACAACTCTTGGAATCCCTTGAACTGATATAAATTTTCCTTGCTCACCCAGGAAATTAAATTCCTTATTGTAACAATCCAAGATAGCATGATGCTCATCCAACCAATCCATACCAATGAGGAAATCGTACGATCTCAAAGGTATAATATTCAAATCATCCTTTGTGCGCATTCCATTAATCTGAAATGGACACGCCTTAACCATCTCATTGATTTTCCTTTTGTTCATGTAGCTAATTACACCAACCAAGGTTTTCCCATATTTCTTCTCGGAAAATGGAATCTTTTCACCATTTTAGGATCTAGATAACTATGACTAGCTCCTTAGTCTACTAAAATAGCAATGGGTTTGTCATTAATATTACCTTCCACCTCAATCATGTGCGATAGTAATTTAGTTTGCTTGTTATCCAACACTATGTAAATCCTTGGCACATTTCTACCCATTTCCTCCACTATCGCAACTTGTTATATACTATGTGTAGTCCTCTATTTATCACCTCTTAGAGGACAATCTTTGCACATATGATTTCTTCCACAACCCCAATATTGCATAGGCTGTTTCCATGACTTTTGTTTCATTGTTTCTGAAATTCTGGGCTCCTGAAGAGTCACCTATCCTTACGTAGTATTTCTAAAAAATAGTTTCTTAACTCCCTTATTCCTATGTTCCACATTACTTTTCATCTTGTCTTCCCAATCCTTTTGGAGAATTGGTCTTCCCCTTTGCTAATCATAAAGACACTTAGCACACCTTATGGTTTCCTCCAACATTTTAGGGTCATCATACTATATCTTATCACTGATAAATGAGGGAAACCAACTCAAATATCTCTTAATCTTCACTTGTTCATCCTTGATAAAAGGAACATAATTCAACAATTCTAAAAATCTTCTTTCATACTCGTCAATTGTCATGCTCCCAAGCTTGAGTTCGAAGAACTCCTTCATTTTCCTATCATAGTACTGCTTCGTTAAGTATTTCTTTTGGAAATACCTCTTGAACTCCCTCCAAGTTAATTTGTTCTCCTCAATGTGTTGCACTTGCACATACTGATCCCACCACATTGATTCCTTTCCCTTTAGCTGATAGATATCAATTCTCCCTTTTGCTTGCGTAGAATAGTTATGCAACTGAAAGTACTTTCTCATACCCAACAACCATGTCTCTACATATTCATACTTCTTTTTCTCACCGTCAAAGGTAGGAGGCTTAATCTTATTCATTTCCCCTTGTAGCCCGTCCATCCTAGTCCTTCTCTTATGCTTTCTAACATGAGATGGGCTTGAGCTACTATGCTCTTTTCTGAAAGAATGCTTACCATCACTTCTTCCTTCTCTTCTTTTCTCATTATGATATCTACAACTTCTTAATCTACTCGACTCTATCTCCTTATCCATATTTTTTTCTATTCTTTCCAGGCTCTGCATCAATTTTACATTGAAGTCATCTTGTTTCACCTTGGCTTTCATAAGACTTTCTTTATCATCCTTATAACTATGGACATCTTTTTGCAATATTTTTACAGTTTCAATCAAGTTTATGCGCTCCTCCTTGGATTATGTACTATTGGTACCCAAACCGATATACAGATCCTTAAATTAATCATGGTGACTATAATTCCTTTGCACATCTTCCATGCTCTTAAACTTCTGCACCGACTCTGTCCTAGTCTATTCACTGAAAATTGTGCAAAAAGTGAAAGCAATTAAGATTTGTTAGATGGTTTCATGCAACAACTACATGAAAACGTTGCACCATTTTTTCAGAATTCCTTTTACTTGGATTTCTTGGATGATTTTATCATCCCAACTCTAGTGTGCACAGCGACACATCATTGTCTTTACGCACATCACAACTCTATATCGTGCACCAATGATCTTCCATGCAACTAATCTTTGTATTGCACAGTACCAATTCTTAGTGCACACATCTATTCACACTAATCTATGTCCTAGACAAGTCCAACATTTAACCTATGGCCATGATACCAATCTGTAACGTCCCCATCCACCCTAAGTTGGGCCACGTCACACAACCTCAACTCATGTAGCTCCAAACAACCCAACTCTAGCATCTACAACATACTATTGAGCAATGTTAATCTGATATTCTCACTATAGAGTTTCTACCTTTACACACAAGTCCACGTAGTATCACTTGAGGTAATGCACTGAGTCTGAAATGAATCACACCACATGAATTATAACATCGGAAGCAACAATTTCCTTTAATACAAACTTGAGCAACGAAATTAATTCAAACAATGGTGTGCATCATCATACTGACCCCACCACCCTTGCAATACAGGTAAGCACACAACCACATGGGAATCAAGCACCACTTTTGATTTCACTATGTGCTGGGTCTAATAACCACAAACACTCATTCCAACCTTATGAAACACACATGATACAAACATGCACACCTGACCACTCAATCCTATTCTTGATGGCTCATAACCAAAAACATAAGGTTAAACTTAAGAGGAAATATTACCATCAGCTGACATACTCATGCACAACTACATTTAATGGATAAAACACCATACTTATAAGCACAAGTAACATTAAATAAAATAACAACATATACTCATATGCAACACACATACAATAATTTAACCCATGTCAAACATACTCAAAATGTATGTAATAAACAAGAAAATCACATAACACTTATATTTTAAGAAAGTCACCAACTGTTCCCTTGACGCAGATGTTCCACCCAACCATATACATTGTTTCTCATAATATTCTCATTCCAGGTCACCCCTAATCTTGGGCTCAACTTCACCAGGGCTATAAGGGTCCTAACCACAAGCTAGGCTCGAAAACTAAATAGAATATCCCAATCCTAAGTGCCCACTATTGCATCTAGCCCACAGTCCCTCATTCCCCATGCACCTATCACACCCAAGGAAGTGTGCCCCTTCTCTGCTCACCATTCCTTTGGTTGCCTCACTTCCCTTCCTAGGGCTACCAGCAATAGGTCGGACATGAAGTCTTTGATCCCTGTGACTAATGCCCAGTGCACCAAGGAAAATTACCAGCAAAACTCTCTCCTAGAGAGTATGCTCACGGGTCTGACATCCACTCCACAACATCCAATCTCTCACCAAGAGAGAATTCCCACAATCTTTCCACATGACTCTTCGAAATAATCTCTAATTATAACCCACAACTCCCTACAGGATTCTTTGTGTAGATGAGGTAATAATCATATTTTTCATACAGTCCGACCTTGTTGGACCTTGACCAAGTTTTGAGGATTCTTGGTCATGTTTGACCTAATTTTGGGACTTCAACGGGATGTCAAAGGCAGAGCACAATACGAAGTGGAGATCGCGGGATCTCGACCCCTTTTAAAGCCCCTTTTGGGATTTGATATTTTGTAACGGTTATGGGAATGTCGACCCATGGGTTCACCCATGCTTAGGCCTATTTTGTATGTATAAATAGATGTTAAGGAAATCTAGTGAGCATGAATGGCTAAGCACTAGAGTTGGATCTATGTGATCAAGAGTTGTAAGTTCTTTGGTGTATACTATGTGAGACTTGGAGAGCTAATTCCAAGTCATTGTAAGAGACTATAGAAGGTTGTGTGCTTAGATCTACTCAGGGAAGGAGGATCTAGCGAGTTGCACAGATCTCTTGTCCTATGTGGAGTAGGTTTTTTGAGGCTCTGTGCATGTAACCTATTCAAGAAGCTAATAAAGAAGACAAAGAGTTGGTGGACGTAGCCCCAGGGTGGGGGTGAACCACATACATACCGTGTTGCTATGCTTTGTGTAATGTGTTGATGTGCTTATATGTTAATGTGCTTAGTGCTTTAATAGAGATGAATTATATTTCGATGCTTAGTTCTTAATAATATGGATGGATGTTAGATCTGACTTATATACATGTGCTTAGTGTTGAATCTGTTAATATCTGATCTGTTTCATCATGCCAAGTGTTTTTAGATGCTATATCTGGTTGAATACTATGATTCTCTGTAATTAGGGTTTAACTACGCTGTAACTAAGAACTGAATATTGATGAATGTTAACTGTTGAGAGCTCTGTTAAGTGATTAGAATAAAATATCTGTGTCCCATATAAGGTTACAAACATTGGAGTCCCACAACCACCCCTGCCTCTACCTTGGGTGAGACTTCATCTGCTTCGTAGGTGTTGCCGAAACGACCGGCAGTTAGGGTTTTTCTGGTGCATTATTGTAGCGTTGAACCCTGGGTTTTCCCCTATGCCAACAAATGGTTTCATTGTCGGGACTTGAAACTGTGATTGCTGGGAACTAAGGAAAAAGAATCTTTGTGCAAAGACCTACCTAAAATTGTGAAAGCTATGTGCATAGATAAGTCACTCTAGTGGACAGTATTCTACTTAATTTTTGAAGCTCTGTGCTAAATAAAGAAGTTTGATCTGAAGAAAAGAGGTAAGATCGGAACACTTTGTGCTCTGATAAAGGTAAAAATAGTGAAAAAGAGGTAAGATCTGAATGCTTTGTGCTCTGATAAAGGTAAGAATAGTGAAAAGTTTTAAGATCTGGAAGCTTTGTGCTCTGTTGAAGATACGATTAGTGGAAATTTTTATTTCTAAAGTATGGATCTAGGTATGTTTGATAAGATTCATCCTAGCTTGAAAACTAGGGCACTGATAGAAGAAAGAATATTTGATATGAGTAGATCTAAAAAGAATAATGAAATATATGTTATACCTATGCATAGAAATAATGTTTGGACTAACGAATGGATGCAAAACCCTAGAAATAATTTGTTGCAGGTTAGCTATCATGATCCTAGCACACAGTACAGAAGAGGCTGGGGATCATTTAAAATAAGGAGAGGATTAACCCTTTGTTACAGTTGCAGAAGACCGAGACATCTGGCTAAGAAATTCCCTAGAAAGAGACCTAGTTGCCTCTGTTGCAAAGCTATGGAACATGAAGTATTGGATTTACCTAGAATGATTTCTAAGGTTGAAAGAATGAATATGAACCAAGAAAACCCTAAGGCAGATCTAGAAACTGAGATTATGACAGAACCCCAGAAAGAATCAGAAAAAGTGTTGCTATAGATGAAAGAAACCCTGAATGACCATCGACATATTAGTTTATCATAGGTCTTTAAAGAAAGATAGTACATTGAAGCAAGAATACAACACTTTGACATTGACTATGTTCTGGATGAGGAAACACAAGTGAATATCATGACCGAAATAACTTGGGAAATTATAGGAAAGCCTGCTATGATTCCTTCATTGGGAGGAATAGGATTATTCAGAGGAAAGCTAATAACCCTATGTGGAAGACTTACCAGGATATCTATGAGTGCTCATGGAACTTCGACAGAGGAAGAATTTGAATTTGTTAAATTTATTGAGAACAATGCTCCATTTTCTATGTTATTAGGAAAATCGTGGATTGAAAAAGATCAGGCTAGAAGGAAAGAAGAAGAAGTCTTAGAAAAAAAGAAGCAAGAGTTAAAAGATTTCATGAATAGGAGGATTGCACACTTGATTGAAGAACAGGAGAACCGGGCGAAGTTATTTCAAACTAGAGATTTGGATGTCAAAGTTGGAAGAACATTAGAAGACCCACAAAATATTGAAGTACCTATTCCAGGTACAGATGAAGTATTACCCTCGATTTCTAGGAAGGAACCTCAGCAACGCGAAGTTACACTGCCGAAAGAAGATAAGAATAGAAAGAAGGATAGAAAACTAAATAATAAGAGAGCTAAGATTTAAAAGTTACATAAGGTTCCCAAGGGAACTTCACATAAGGAAAATTTGCAAAATTGGAGCTTCGTCGGAATATCGGAACAGTGTCACATGGCACTTCGCCATGGCGAAGAAATATAGCTGTTGGGGACAGTATAACCATTTGAATGATGACCTGAATAGGTGGAAATGAATATATGATCATAAATTTTTCCACCAGACCATTGAGACCGAGCCAAAACAGACCGAACTGAATTAATGAAGGCTTCTCACCCATTGCAAGAGATCCGTTGCCGAGTTATCTATTTATCCCGTCGTGCCACGCAACGAGAAAACTTTTTCCAATCGTGACTATCAGATCTCGCAGCATAGTTGGTTTCACACAGTGACCACCGCATTAGTGCCATCTATCCCATTTCATTGAACAATTACTCTTCGAACCCAAGACATTCAACCACGAGCATGCATGTCGAACAAGCTTAGCGCTGCAGAGAAAATTGTCGAAGAAGTTCTTATTGACCTAATGAATTAAAGGGTAATGTTTGAAAGAGCAATGTCTGCAAGTATTCAAGCATCATTTCTGAGAGGACTGCAAACCTCTCCGTTTACTTCTCACGGAGCCAGATCATCTCGACCATCAGCAGAAAAGAGAACAAAACACAGAGATGACCTAGCAAATGTGAAGTTGATCTCATCCATATTGCCTGATTACATCCCACCTCTTGCTGTGGCAGTGAGTCAAGGTAGCATTCCAAGAGAATTAGAGTGCACCATGGTTACTACGTACCTCCCAAAGGGGATACGCACATTTCACGCACGACAGGATAAGATCATAGCGTTGAAGTTCAATGACTTCAACCTCGGAGATCGCAAAAACTACAGTATGCTTGCCTCGTATAAATACCTGACCCGAAAGAAGGGGAAGAAATCAAATATAATCCCTCAGTCATGGATGATGAACCTCGCGCAATCCACTTTGTTAAACATCATGAAAATACCACACTTCGGACGACATCAGGAATTCAATGCCTGTGTCAAGTTATTACTTTCATGTTACCATGGTGGCTACTCATGGCTAGACCATTGTATCATATTCGACTCGACGTTGATCCATAGGATCATAGGATTGAGTATGAAAGGACCCGACCCGTAGGATTTTTATCTAGGAAAAAGACCCAGATCATTCACTAGCACATAAAATCAAGGATACACATCGCGATGTTGAAAAGGGAACGCGAGGCTACAAGGTAGCCTCCATCTAGAATGGCATAGTGTGCCTCACCTGTCAGTTAATTGTAGGAAAGTTAGTAAGGAAGAACAGACATATGCAGGTCACAGGCTTTGTTTTTGACCTTGCAGGAAAGTGCGTAGAAGGTTTACAGATGAACTAGGCGAAGTACCTGGTGAATTGGCTGGAGATAGACTGCCACGAAGCACAGGATCAGGGTTACGAGTTCCACTTCAGCTAGCTCCTGATCCTTATCGCCTTTGTATCCTTGGAGATGCCAGAAGGTGCGAACTTCCCACATATTGAACTATTCGAGCCGCTTGCTGTGAAGTTCACTACCCTTTGGTACTCAAGCGATATGAAAAAAAAGTGGCAGTCGAATGTTGTTTTTCATACCTACTACCTTCAGTTGAAGAGAGCCATAGAAGCAGAACCTCGCATGAATCTAAACAACTTACATAGATTCTGACCTCTAATGAATTTTTGCGTAGATCAATACTTCATCTACCTTACAGCGCGAGCCAATGAACATAAGGAGTAGCTGCAGTCATACTACAAGCTCACGGAAGAGGATATTGAGGAGATCACTAAGGACTGGTCAGAAGACCTCCTTATTCCAACAGACCCTACAGAGATGTTCGACCTTGACATCCCAGAAAATGTGCATGATATACCCGAACCCAACAAAACAAGGAAGATCAAATAGGTCCAAGACCTAAGTAGCACATCAGAAAAGACTTCTTCAGTATCACCTGACCGAGGGGGTGAGGAGGAAGAAATAAATGGCACAGGAGCTGAACAGAAGAAAGGAAAAGTAACATCGCTGAGAGATGAGACCGATTCCCTGAAGAAGAGGAAGGTTTCTCCCACAAAACCTTCTTCCCAAAAGAAATTGGGAGCCATCGTGACCAAGATGAAGACCGTGCTTACTATTGATGACTTTGACTTCATCATAGCAGCCTTCAATAACGCTTCGCTAGAAATCATGGAGAAACAAGAATCTAAGTAGGAGGAAATGTATGACAGACTTAAGTTTGAGTTTCGAGGGGTACAATAGGCCCTTCAGTCCAGCCGCGTAGTGTCCACTACACCCCTATCATTAGGAGAACCAGAGTTGGGGGATGAGCCAGCCCAACTCCACTGATTAGTTGATGTGATTGAAGTTCGTCTTCATCGCGCACAAGAAGAAGAAGAACAAGCTACCTGGACCTTGAAGCAAGTACAAGGTGACATTGTAGAACAACACAGAATTGCAGAATAGGATAAGGTTTCTCTCCAAGACAAGTTTGAAGAAGAGAAAGAACAGATGCATCAAGAGAAAGAAAAATTGCTCCCAGAGAAGCTCAAAGTAAAAGAAGCAGTAAATAGATCCCTCCACTTTGTGATACGCTTAGAGCTACAGGCTGAAGATTGATTCACGCATCAAGTAGAGTAGCTTGCAGAAGTTTTCCAACAACTACAACAACGAATAACAGATTTAGAACTCCGCACTGTACCTGACACCCCACAGGATGTAAGGGACCAAAGGGAAGCAAATGCTCGAAGTGAAGTTGAAAGAATAAATTTCCTTGCCTTGGAATGCAAGCAACTGAGTGCTCATAGTGCCCAAACATATGAAAACCTCACTGAGGATCCAGAATTAAAGGCACTGGAGTCATAGCTCCAGGAAGCGAAGTATCAAGCAGAGACAATACAGGCGCAGTTGAAGCCCCTGTCAGCTATGGAAAGAATGAAGCGATCCCAAGAGCAACGCACTGCCAAACAACAGGTCCATACTATTCAGAGTAGAGTTATGGAAGTAACTCAGAGGCTCCAACTTGTACAGGACGAGGCTTACCAACTGTTCACAGAAATTGAAGGTCAAGGAGCAGAACTATAGCAAGTTGTCACTGTAGCTGAACAACACCTCGAAGGACCTGTCAACGAAGCAGTCATACAAGAATTCACTGAACAGGAGGTTGTAGCACAACAACAAGTCGAAGCAGCTCGAGCCAAGATTGAGGCTTTTGAAGAAGAACTAGTCAGATCAGAGTAACTCAGGATGAGTCACAGGTGAGTGTTGGGGGCTTGTTGGTCCTTGACCAAGTTTTGAGGATTCTTGGTCATGTTTGACCTAATTTTGGGACTTTGACAGGTAGTCTAAGGTAGAGTGCAAGAAAAAGCAGAGATCATGGGATCTTGGCCCCTTTTAAGGCCCTTTTTGGGATTTGGGATTATGTAACGGGTATGGGAATGTCGGCCCATGGGTTCACCTATGCTTTGGCCTATTTTGTATGTATAAATAGATGATAAGGTAATGTAGTAAGCACGAATGGCTGAGTGCTAGAGTTGGATCTGTGTGATCAAGAGTTCTAAGTGCTTTGGTGTATACTATGTGAGACTTGTAGATCTAAGTGCAAGCCATTGTAAGAGACTGTAGAAGGTTGCGTGCTTAGATATACTCAGGGAAGGAGGATCTAGCGAGTTGCACGGATCTCTTGTCCTATGTAGAGTAGGATTTTTGAGGCTCTATGCATGTAACCTATTGAAGAAGCTAATAAATAAGACAAAGATTTGGTGGACGTAGCCCCAGGGTGGGGGTGAACCATGTACATGTCGTGTTGCTCTGCTTTGTGCAATGTGTTGATGTGCTTATATGTTAATGTGCTTAGTGCTTTAATAGATATGAATGATATGTAGATTATTAGTGCTTAAAAATATGAATGGATGTTAGATATGACTTATATACATGTGCTTAGTGTTGAATATGTTAAGATCTGATCGGTTTCATCATGCTAAGTGTTGTTAGATGCTAGATCTGGTTGAATACTACGATGCTCTGTCATTAGGGTTTAACTGTGTTGTAACTAAGAATTGAATATTGATGAATGTTAACTATTGAGTGCTCCATTAAGTGATTAGAATCACATATATGTGTCCCAGCTAAGGTTGTAGACACTGGAGTCCTGCAACCACCCCTACCTCTACCTCAGGTGAGACTTCATCTGCTTCACAGGTGTTGCTGAAAGGGATGATAGTTAGGGTTTTGTTGGTGCGTTGTTGTAGCGTTGAACCCTAGGTCTGGCCCTGTGCCAACAAACCCCCTTCTTCTCATGAGATCCTGTTACATCCCATATTTCTCCAATTCCCCTTGTAATAATCGTAATCCCCCAAAATACACTAAGGCTAACAATATATATTAAGTGCCTTCCACTTGACACTTGTCACATTCAAAATAATCTTTAAGCCACATGGTGACATGTTCCCTATCCTTGGGAATTTAGGATAAAATAATAATATATCTGATAGTATACGTTTCTCAAGATATAATAAATTATTCCCTAAGACTTATGAATCAACCCCTTTTTCCCTTTTCCGATGGAGTAGGCCCCCCATCTATTTTTCTTTGATTCATTCAGTGCAAAATGGTGAAATATTATATTAATATTCATGATTATTTTACATGGATATGTGCACTGGACTATATGTGTCCAATATCACCAGCCTCATAATTATACAGGCTCTCCGGCCTCCATACATATCCATTTATTCCCGCACACTTACCCAGGTGTGTGTAACACACAAAATGTGTGCACCCTATCTTCCTTAAAATGTATCCACTCACTACTCTGATGCGTGCAACACCGAAACTAGATTCCCATGGCTCACCAACCTAAGTGTACATTACATTTATGCTTGGTACCAATCGTCTCACAATACTATGTACAATTACAAAGGGTTCTGGATAAGGGATGTGATAGCTATAGATTGTGAATTTTTCACACCCGTGTTGCTAAATCAACATAATATACTAGTGACTCCATTATCTCGTAGATCCTGAATTCTTTGTCATTAAGTTGTTTCGAGTCATTATTTCTCTCTCTCTTTTTGTAATACAGGGAGGCATACCGGCCCTGATACAGATCATTTTTTAGAATGAAATGAAGGAAGAGATATATCAATGAAATATACAAAGATATTATAAGATACATAGAAATATTGCAATAAACAGAGAGATACAATAATAAACAGTTTCTATTAATGAGTGAAATGTACAGAACTGTAAAATTATAGAGTGAAAGACTTGCTAGAATGGTGGCATCTTATCTCTGAGACGAGATGTGATGGATACGCTCATTTGCAAGAAGATGATTGTTACAATGAGGCTCAAAAGGCCTATTTAACATAAAGAAAATAAAAAACCCTAACCCTGGAAGATGAAAAGACAACAGGTTTATGGACCCTATTTTGGGTAGATTGGTGTATCAACTTCCCGGGGGGAATATCTTTGGCATACGATCTCTGTTTTGGCTGAGCGATAGCTCGTTGTAAATGTATTGATGAGGAGAGTCATTTCATAGGCTCAATCATTCCTTTGTTAATAATTAAGGTTCCCAATCGTGAAAAAGCGTCATTTAGGCCCTTAAAATAGCCCCGGAAGTTTAGGACTCGAAAAACTACTAAAAGTAGTAAATTTCCAAAGAGCTATTTTGAGCCAGTTGGAATAGGTGGGTGGCCACCGATATCCACCTAGATCAAGGCCCTTCCATTCTGTAGAAAAATATCTCTTGGCCCCTTTGGCATGAAGATTTCAAATTTCAAAATTCACATTATTTGCATGACTATTTCATCGAAAATCTTGTAAGTCTCATGGCCAAGCATCACCTTTGGCCATGTAGAGAAAAAAATAGTGTGACTGCCTACAAATAAACTATTGCAAGTGTGTTATTTTTTGTTTTTCAACACAAATTTCAACTCATCATTATAACAAGGTATTAAGATTTAATTTCTTACAAATTTAAGTGAAAAATATTTAGTATTAGGTCTATTCTTTCCTAGTAATTAGCTAGCTTAGCTGGTAGGAGAAGAAAAAATAAAAATTTATTGTTTCCTTGACACATGGATAGATATTTTATATTCTATGTTGCACATGGAATTATATATTAAAATTTCAAATATCTCACATTTCTACCTTATTCCTTTTATCAGTACTAGAAAAAATATCATGGTCAAAGTATTCTCTTCACCTTGCACTCACAAGTGATCTTGGTGAATCAAAAAGACTTAGAGATTAATTCATCTCCCTAGAAAAAGTCACAAAAACATTTAGAGATTAATTAAGTGGTGTAAGAACCCCATAGGTGCACATATCTATTTCTTCAAAGTTTTTTCAATACATCACATAGGATAGTTAAAGGAGTAAGGACCACATTATCTTCTTCTGCATTCTAGTGATAGTTCCATTTTTCAGCAATTCAATTTTCCAAGGTGACAATAATTCCACTTATAACTTAATTAGGAAAAGAGGAAGGACCCCATGAAATCCATATATTGCTACTATTTTTTTTATAACTTTGAAAACTTTCCACTCTCATATCACATATTCCACTCAGACGTTAAGGACTTGGAAGTTCCCCTCTCTTGAGTATGAGCTCCCCCCTACGCCCAAAAGCAATATGGGAGAAACAAAAAAATTGGGGAATTCTAAAAAGTAATTCAACACACCTTTAATCAAACATAAATTGGATCATGATACCATTTTGAGCCCTTAAAAATAAACTATAATCAAGTACACTAAAATGCTCCTTCAAGATGTCACAAAGAATCTCTTAGTGTTGGCTAGGATTTTAGGGATAGGAATATGGGAAAATCCCCATTATCACTACTCATTTGAAACATGGAAGTTGTCTAAGGGTACTTAAAATAATTCATCTCAAGTGTGCACAAAGCCAAGACAATGATATGCTCATGAAGGGGAAAAGGATTAGGTTTGGTTTTTATTGCGAGTCTTCTTGAGCAACCCAAATCTTGATAGACTCCAACACATGATCAATTTTTTAGGTTGAGAGTCCCTTTCCCACACTTGAAGAAGGTAGCCTAGTTTCCAAAACTTAGGATTTCCACAAAGCTGGTGGTTGTGGATTGGAACTGCACTTGAGTTAGATGTTTTTGGCTATTTGGAAATTTCATCAGTTCCTTTGGGACATGCCCCTAGTACCCCTCATTATAATTGATTCCTTCATACCTTCACTAGTTCTCTTATAATAGATTCATGCACCATTGTTGAAACTATTGAAAGATCCAATTATATTTTTATAGGAAGGATGATAGGTCTTTAGCACACATGGATTTTATTTTTTACACCCTGATGAAAAAAAATTTATTCTATCAAAACATTCATTTCTTTAGACTGAACTACTGATATTGTTTCATTCACTAGCGCAATTATTTGATTTTAGTTCATATATTTTTCTTTGACTATGATACTTATTACAAAAGCACATTTTAGCATCATCCACCTAAAATTGCACATCACTAACAAGTTAGGAATTTTAGGGGACCCTTTGGCACCCTTCCATTTCTACTG
>SNQJ01S0202076.1:0-12232 GCA_010110895.2 Picea sitchensis | reverse complement strand
GAAACATGTATGTGGAATTCTTTTTTCAATTTATTTTTTTAATGTAAATTCAAAAAATAAAATAAAATTGATTAATAAATAAAATATCACTTTAAGTCACGATTTTAACTCCAAAAATAAGAATGGTGCTAGTGATAGCATCACTTTTGGATTTGAGGGTCAATTTTCTACAATGCAATTTTAATGGTATTGACTGTCAAGGCAATGATTTCAAGCAAGTCGTAATTTTAACCATCCTGCAAAAAATAGGTGCTATCGGTAGCATCATTTTTTGAAATTGGGGTAAAAAATGTGACCTCTAAAAAATGAGAACTCTAGAGAGTTCTCATTAAGTTGGTAACTTTGTTAGAAATGTACATCAACTATGAGATCTGGATACCTTTGAAACTACCCACTCTATGGGCTTATCCTAGTGCTCGGCTAAGACCTTCAACAACCAATAGGAACAATTATGGAGATAAGGGTTATCCCTACCTCAAGCCTCTCTCATCATGGAAAAATGGGGAGGGAGCTCCATTAATTAACACCACAAAAGACACTGACCTGATACAACTCATCACCCAATTTATGAAAGCTACTTCGAACCCTAGGTGAGTTAGAAGCAACCAGGTATAAAGCCAATTTACCCTATCATAGGATTTCAAGAAATCAATTTTGACCTCCACTCCTTTGATATTCCTTGTCCTGATATTGTGTAAGCCTTCTTGGGATACACTAATTGCTTCATGAATTTTTCGACCTGCTAAAAATATGAATTCTTCATATGAGATAGGTTTTGAAAGAATCACATTTAATCTCCTAGCTATCACATTTTCCACCACCTTATAAATCCCATTGCATAAATAAATCGACCTAAAATAGTCAAAGGATTGTGGGAAATCAGTCTTGGGGATCAAAGCAATGGAAGTTGAGTTGAAGGGAGCATGCATGTTCCAGGAAGTTTGAGACTCTTCTATAACTCTCAAGAGGTCCATCCCCATAATCTTGAACATTCTAAGAAAGAATTCAACATGTCATCCATCTAGCCCGAGACTCTTATCTTTTTGGAAACCGTGGAGGATTTCTAAAAGCTCATCTTCAGACAATTACGCCATCAATGTTATGTTGACTTCTTCATTTACAAAACTAGGGAAGAATTGATCATTTCAAACTATCTTCGCAATAGATGTGCCTTCCTGCGCCTTAAAAAGAGTATGGAAATGATCTTGGAAATGGGTTTGTTATCTGAGTGTAGAAACTCTAACATCATATAATTAGATATAGAAAAAAACCACACAATAAAATACATATATACATATACAGTCAATGAAGAACATAGATATGATCAAGATAATAACCTCTCCCATGAAACTATAATGTCTAGTGCCCTTCATCGACCCATACCAATTATGTTCGTAGATTGAACATCTATGAGGGTCAGATGAAATAGGTCCATGTTTCCTCTCTTGGATGGCTTCGTGGCAATTCCTGAAGGCCCAACCCCTCCCCCAAAATCATTTGACGGTCCCTCCTAGTGGGATAATTCCATAAATGTGTTGTACTACATCAAGAAATGGGTCATGGTGGATATCAATGTCTGGATCTAGCTGACATTTTCTACTATGGGAGGATGTTGGGTAGGGGGTTAGGCCTCTTCCTAATAAGACAAGGACCTAGTAATGGGTCACGCCTAGCATTGTATCTATCATGCACAAACCCATAACCCACCCCTTGAAATTCACCAATGTCAAAGTAGTTGACATGATGACCTAAACGAAACTCTGTCCACAATTTTATAAGGAAATACAGATATACCTCCCTATTATTGTAGGGATATTTTTCAAATACCATAAACCACATATCCATCCAATTGTCTAAAAATGGTTGGAATGTGCACTAGTCCATACAAATGCATCTCTTTGTGACTAGTGGTTGTAATCTAGTACTAGGGTCAATAAACAATGTCATTAGGTCTTGTTTTGAAATGTTGAGGTCTCTAAATTCGTTTTTGTCTATATCTATTCTACAATATTTATACATTCTACCCTTATAATAAAAAATGTGAGTTAATTGGCATTGGGAATTTACATGGAATATATAGTGGTGTCTAGGCAAGTAGCTAGCGACAATTGTGAGGGCTCTCTAGTATTTTTTAAGTCTTGTATAAGTGTTCTCAAAGATCTCAACCCTGCATCAATTTCCATGTTTATATTTTTTGGTTGTGTGTTTGGGTTTAGTGATCTAGATTTTTTTCGGCACAAAATGCGAGCGGCGATATAATAAAGAAATGCACAGCGATATCGCAGATATTCAATAAGATAACATAAATGTATCAAAGATGCAGCCATAAATACAGATATACAGTAATACACAATTTATATTAATGAAATAAATGTATAGAGACTGTAAAAATACACAGCGAAAGACTCACTAGAATGGTGGCAGCTTATCTTTGAGAAGAGATGTGATGGCTACTCGCATTCGCAAGAAGATGGTTACAATGAGGCTCTGAAGGCATTTTTACAATAAACAGGAATGCCAAAAACCCTAGACATCCAAAAACCTAACCCTAGGAGATGAAGCACCAAAATTCATGTGGGCCCCGTTTGGGTAAGTGAGTACATCAACTTCCCAGGGTCGTAACTTTTGCATACGATCTTCATTTTAGGTGTGTGATAGCTCGTTGGAAAGGTATTGTCGAGGACACTGATTTTGGGGGCTCAATAATGCCTTCATATATCATTGAGAACCTCTATCTTGAAAAACCTTCATTTGAGCCCTCAAAATGGCCCCGGAAGTTAAAAACTGCTAAAAATAGTAAATTGCCAAAATTGCCAGAAAATTGTTTTGAGCCAGTCAGAAAATGTGGGTGGCCACCGATATCCACCTGGATCATTTAGTGTGTCTTCTTTTGGTGATGTTTTGTTTGGGTTCTCTCTAGGCTCCATATTAATTAAATGTGTTGCAATTTAATAAGGGAAAATTAATCAATTAATTATTTTTTATCATTTAAACAAATTATGAAATAAATAAATAAAAATCAAATTCCATCAAAATACTTACTTGGAATCAAGAAGACCACGTCAATAAATTTTGGTAGTGTTTTTTCAATCTCTTCCCAATTTGATCAATATATTTCAAAACATGTGGTGCACTCTATTGGTGAAACACATTGGTTGTGGGCGCTAAAAATAATTTTTTCCACAAGAAGGCTTGTGCGTTCCTAGAGCACATGCACATTATTAACAACGCCAACATGGTGCCAACTTAGCAGCCTCTGTGGCAATGTTTTTTCTTGAAACCATATAAGTCATAACTTATCAACTCATTTGGTGATGAAACTATATTTGTAAAAAAAAATTTATCATTTATTTTAGGTTATAACCAATTGATTTCTTGTTACTACCTTTAAAATTTTGCAACAACACTCTTCCATTAGTGTCACATGTGCATCATTGACAAAAATTAACAAAAAAAATATTGTAATAGAATATTTAGAGAAAAAAAATCCATATCAATTAAAGGGAACTAAGAAAAAAAATGGCAATGGAAAACATCTTTAGAAATACATGGGAAAAATTATACACACTAATATGCAACATGATATGCTACCTACGTGTTGAAAGAAGTGAAAAAAATAATAGAAGTAAATTATTAGAAACATATTATTTTCCTACATAAATTTACATGACTTAAATTCGTGGTTTTCCCAAGAGTAGTTATTATTAACTAATCATCCATATGTAACAAATATTCCCAAAATATTGGGATGCATAATCATTGATTTGGCTAAAATATTAAGAAAAAATATTATATGTTCATGGAAAATGTTTATATTTAGGCGAAAAATACAATTTTATGCATAACTATAATCATAAATTAGGCTACAAATTTTTTATTTGTAATGAAAATATGAAAAATTTTAGCCTAAATTTCTTCAAAAAAAATTGAATTTAGTCAAATTCGTGAAATTTCGCTTAAAAAAAACATTGCTCTATAGTGGTTTGGGGAATGCCAAATCTAGAAAGTGTGTTCTTGAGAATGTGTGTATGTTCCTATGTGAGGATATCCTGGGTACCCCATTGCCACTTTTCCAACCATCATCTTCATGTGAGCACCTTAAAGTATAACTAATGAGAATGAATAGACCCCTTTGTGTGTGACTACATTGTGTATTTTGTTATGATATTAGGACTTACATGTATGATTCTGTCTTTCGAAACCTTCTTGAATTATTTGATCTTCTTATGTAGAGGGTTAACCCTTGATGGTTCCCTAGGACCCATTTTATGACTGAATGTCCCAGAATATTACATATGACAATAGACAACACCATGTGTAGTTTCATAGTGACAAAAGGGTGAACCATGTTGCACAACATTCTAAAATTTAAGTCATGCAATTTAACACTATAATAGATTGTGCACAATGGAAAAGATTGAGTTTGACACCTTGTGCAATAACACTACACATGATGGAAACGATTGTACTAACACCTTGTGCAGTGACACTATGATGTAGGGAGGCATCACATAAGAATAATGCATAATCTGTAGGAAAAATTGGATAACTCAACAAAAAGTCACTTAGATTCCACTCCCCCCTCCTCTTCCTATATGGGATATGAAGAGACAAATAAAACACATTATCTTACTTTAAGTAAGATATTTATGGTAGTTGATGTTTCTCTTGGTATACATTAAGATACTATATGGTATATGAAGAGAGAAAATCCATTAACTTACTTTAACTGAGATAAACTTTCATTAAGTAAAATATATCTATATTAATATTATTATATATGGATTATTATTATTTTGATATATTATTATTACTTCATCTTTATTATTGTTTCTCAAACAATTGTGTCATTATCTCTTAATGGATTTAATAAAATAAGTGAAATAAACTTTAGAATTTATATTATGTTTATACGTTTACTAGGCATTTGGTGACCATTCAAACACATATCACAAAATATAAAAGCTTGTAAACTTGTAAGATTATTTGAAACTGAATTTAACTCATAAAGAAAACCTCGTAATGCCATTCATGGAAGAGGAAAGAACCTCATCTCAAGACATTATTAAGGAAAAGCAAGGGCATCAATTGTGAGTTATCAAGGTTTCAAATATGTTTAGTTTACTTTTAAAAAATTTAAAAATTAGAAAAATAAAGACATTTATCAAGGTTTTAAATATGTATAATTTATTTTTGAAATTTTTTAATGAATCTATAAAATATATATATATATATTTATTAAAATCATTTTAGTCAAAGCTATTTGTAAAAAAAAATTAATAAAACAACAATGTATTTTTTTAATTTTAATACAATATTTTGTAAGGTTATTTGGATTCTTTTCAAAATTAAAGATTCCAAAAATTAGAGTTGCTTAGCTCTCTTAATTTTTTACTCGGCTTGTATTTACTTCATTATGATTTTCATTTTTCCAGCTTGTATTTACTTTATTATGATTTTCATTTTTTCAAAGTTTTGATGTGTTTCATGTTAAATTTGGATGTAATATAAATGCTTTATTTTTATTTTTATTTTATGTTGAATCCATTTATATGTTAAAAACTTGATTTAAACAATATAAAATTATAATTTCAACAACAATTAAATTATCAAATTTCAATAGTTACCATACAATTAAAAACATTTAGAATACATATCACTGTCATCAACTTTTGAATTGTTCTAAATATTGAATGTGAAAGTTTTAATGGGCTCAGTATCAGTCACAGGCTATTATGACTGGCAAATTGTAGTTAGCGCTTGTCCAGAACATTTAATCGACAGAGGCTATTAATTGACATCCTTGTTTTCGTGTTGGACACCCAGCAGCAAAGCATTCATTGTTTTTCGCTGCCCATCAATAAAATTATCGAATAAAGTAGTTGAATCAACAGATCGGAAACATATCTGTATCTGTCTGTCCACATTCCGAATGCCATATAGCCTGACGGACACCATTCGAATTTCCAATAATTCTGCCAAAGGCAGACATGATAAACAACTCTAAAAGTGTATATCTTATTCCAAGGAAATGTTCCAAAACAGTACGACAGGCTTTCAATTTGCATGAGAATGACTTACAATTTTCCGAGCCGTTTAATTATGTAACAAAGGTCTTTATAGCTATTGAAATCCCAAAACGTAAGAGTTTTTATCATTCGAAAATGGAATTTGGTTTTTTCAAATTAAGATAAATTCAAAATTAGGTAAAACAATGAAACCTGGTGCTACACAAAACTTAAGGTTAATCTATTAAACAAACTAAAATTTAAGGTTAATTTACTAAACGAAATAGTTTTAGTGATCGAATGTTAGTTTGTTTTTTCACAATTTTTTTTTTTTACAATTTTTGTTAAAAAATTTATTGAAAATTTAGAAAATTGCAGATTTTACTATTTCAGATAATTGTAATCGGGTTTTTTTTAGAGTGTTTTAGAGTGTTGAATAGATATTCTGAATATGTTAAGGTTTTTGAGGCTACTAAATCTATTTATAGATTCAAAAACATAATTTAAATAATGTAAAATTGTGACGTGATCAACAATTAAGTTACCAACACTCGATGGGGTATTTTCTGGCTCATCGTGTGGATAGATTAAAGGGAGGCCATCTGGTCAGACGTCCGACCACTTGACCTGAGACTTCCCTCCCCCCCTCGACCATCACCTCATGGGAATAAATCCCTCGCTATCATTCTTCAGACCTCACTCGAGGCCATCTTGTCGCACGCTCATGATGCTCATCTTCGTGGGAGATTTCATGGTTATGGGTAGGACGTGTTCGCAGTCCCATCAGCAACTCAACAATGAAGCTCCTAAGTCAGTGCCTCGGCGTGCCGAAACTCATTTTCTCCTTCGGCCTCCGCATTTTCAGTGCTCCCTGGTTTTCAATTTCTTCTTTTCCTCCTAGTGCAACCTCTACTCAGCCTCCCAGACTTCTAGTTCGTGCTTCTCTATTTGGGCTTTGCTTGTTTGGTCCAATTTCTTTCACTTTCTCTACGCTCTCCTTCCGAGGTTGCTTGGAGACAACTCCATGCCTTGTCTTAGAGGCAAATCCAAAAGAGGGGCAGCCTCGTATGCGGCCAGAGGAAGGGTTGCGCCCGACTATGGTTCTCCCCTTGAAATTGATGGTATCCCCAACTTGAATCCCATCGAAGCTCCCACCCCTGCTCACCATTTTCGTTAGGCCACCCCGGACCTCTCCCCGCTCTCGAATCCATATGCCTACCAAATTGAATGGTTTGACAACTTCGGAAATTCGCTTGGCTTCGCTCCTCCTCCTCCCTTCCCTCCCCTCCCCTCCTCTTCGTCCTCCACCTCCGCCTTCTCCCCCTCTCCACCCTCCTCCTCCACCTCAAGTCACTTCCTCTGCTCCCTCCATTTGTCCCTCCTCCTTGTTCGACTCTCCGATGTCCCCCACGCTCCCTTAAACTTGTGACATTTGTGCAGATAGAGCAGCTCTCATGGATTCCTTGGACGGCCTCAAGAATGATTTAGGGGATGTCAAGACCACCTTACTCGAGTTGCAAATCAAGGAATTAGAGAGTTGGAGCCGCGTCGACCTCATGATGTCCTTCCTACAGGACCTCCGACAAGCCATCTCGGACCGAGATAGGCTCGACAAAGGCAACTCACAGGTGCGCCAAGCCTTCGCTAGACCAAGGTTCGATCCTGGAATTAGTTAATCATGCTTCAGGTTTATGTTTTTTTTTTTATCTCTATAGCCATGGGAGGCCGACCAACTCTCGAGTCTTGCCTCAGTTTTTTCTTCTCACTTTAACACTCAGAATTATGCCCTGCGCGACATCATAGTTTTATTTTTCTACATGTTTTACACATATATTTTGGACAAGTGGCAATTGTGGTTTCCCACGAGAGCACTGTTGCCACATTTGAACAACAAGATAGACAAATGTGATTTTTTTCTTTTAAACACTAAAACATTTTTCTAACTTACAAAAAAAACAATTAAGTTACCAAATTTCAATAATAACTACCTTCATTTATCGTAACTGCATTCAATATTTAAAACTTAAGGAAAGCGTCATGTTCTAGTGTGTTTTATTCTAGATCTAGGTGGATCTAGGGAGATCAGTTACTGTCCACACCTACCGATTTATCCGTTAACAAAATTGGTGACTCCACTGGGGAAGGGATTGTTTCCTAGATAGTCTAGTTTATCTTGCTTTGATTGCTTGATTTTTGGTCTCTGAGTCTATGGGAGATCCATCCAGACTCTCTATATCTGAAAGTTCACTTAGATTTTTTGTCCTTTTTCCAAAATCTCTTTGATTACAAATAGTCTCGCACTATACCTGTCTGGAGCCTGTGAAAACCCTTGATTTTTGCACCCCCCTGTTTAAACCAGTGCGACCTATTCACACCCTACTTGTGTCTAGACTGTGGAAATACCTGACTTTCGCACTGCACCCCACTACTAGGCTGCGAACTCGTTTGTAAAATTTTTGGACCAGGTCTTTTTATCTTTTGATGCCCAATTTTGCTTTGATCGGCTGGATTGAACTTTTGGAGCCTATATTGATCTGGTTATAGTCTGCTTGATAGCTTTGAAACTTCTTTTAGCCATCTTTGCTTTGTTCTCTTTTGGAAGATTTAGTCTCTTGCTTTGAGTGTCTTTCAATTACAAAGCATTGTCTTTTCTTTAGAATTGTTTGGTGAAAGAACTTATTTTTATTTTATTGAATAGTTCATGTTAAAAGAGAAAATTGTTTGGGTTGCTTTGTTTCATGTAGATTTGCTATTACTTTTAGTTATCTTTGAAACAAAAAGTTTTAATTTTCTGCTTTATATTAGATTGGGGGAATCCTTGCATTTGAAGTAGCGAAATTGCATGATTCTTGGCATTTTTGGTCTTAGACTCTTGGCATTTTTGGGGCGGGGGGGGGGNTATGAATCATGCATTGGTGTACAGTCTCTTTTTCTCATTTATTGAGAATCTTTATATTGATGAGTTTAATAAATGTTGGGACATTGTGCATCCGGGAATGATAAATGTTTTCTCCTTCTCGTAGCATAGCTCTCATCGAAATGAAAAGATCGCATCTTCATCTCTTTGCATAACTTTCAAGTCGGTCAAAACACCATATTGTCCATGCCATCTTCCTTTTGAGTAACAACATCCTTAAAAATAAAGTGCTTGTAAAAAATTGATTAGACATTTTTATATTTTGTCCTCTTGGAATCCATGATCAAGAAGAGAGACTCAGAGGATAGTTTTTGTGTCTCTGAGGCAACCTTGTTAAAAAATGAAATAGAGGTCTTTGAGAATGGTTTTCAGATTTCAAGCTCGTTAAAAAATGAAACCACTTACGAGGATAGTTTTTTTGTCTCTGTGGCAACCTCGTTAAAAAATGAAACAGAGTTTATGAGCATAGTTCATGTTTCTATGTCAAGCTCATTAAAAAATGAAACAAATGTCTAGGGCTTATACCTAGAGTCACGAGCATAGTTCTTCTCATGTGTCAAGCTCGTTAAAAACTGAAACAACTTCCCCCTCTCTGTTTGATTCAATCCCTTTGTTTAGTATTTGAAGCTTCTTTTCATCCTCCTATGTCGTTGTACAAATCGAAGCTTAGGGGGGCAATGCTTTCAGCCTCTTGACTTCATGCTGAAGTTAAAGTCACTAGTTCTTAAGCTGGGGGCTAAGTACCAACCATCCATGTGTTATGCGTTGGGAAGGTCCAAGCATAGTTTCCTCTAGTTCAAGCTTGTGTAAAAATGAAACTAGGTCCAAGCATAGTTTTGTTTAGTTTTTAAGCTTGTGTGAAAATAAAATCTATCACAAGCATAGTTTTGTTTTGTTTTAAAGCTTGCGTAAAAATGAAAACAATCCCAAGCTTAGTCTGTGTTCTTTCTCATGCTCGTAAATACATAAGAATAAGTTACTGAGCTTAGTCTTTGTTCTTTCTCATGCTCGTAAATACGTGAGAATGCAACCGAGTATACTTTTATCACTTTTTCGAACTCGTAAAGGTTATATGAAAAAGGAACTCACGGGAGTTTCCTTTAAGCTCTTTTTAGACTCTTTAAACATAAAAAGATTGCCAAGCAACCTTGTTCTTTTCATGCTCGTTAAAGTATTTAAAGAAAACGTCTGTTGAGCGACAATTTATCTCTTTTTCGATCTCATCGGGCTACTTTATAGAAAAGGAATTGAGAGAGTTCTCTTAAAGTTTTTTTCAGACTCTCTAAACATGAAAAACCCCTGAGTTTTATTTCTTTGGACTCGTTAAACAAACATCGAAAGGCCCATATGGGACCGAACCACTCTTTCCTGGGGTTCGTTAAATATACTTCGAAGGAATCATCCGAATGATGAGCTTACATTACAAGCATATGTTATCCTCCTCAAGCTTGTGTAATAATAAAGAAGTACTCGCCAGAGATGGTGGGGGGGGGGGGAATTGGTAAATAAATGTGTCTAAACCTGTACTTCATGGAAGAGTTGCTTTTGAACATGACACCCTTTCACTCACCTTATGTCTAGGTTGGAAAATCTTCTTTTCTCTTGATCATACACCTTTATAAGATTACAAATTGGTCTATGATCCCTGTTGTTGAGTCAATATTTCCAACACAATTGTCGTGTCGTCAATATGTTCAAAAAGAAGTTCAACCCTGAAAGCCTTCTATTGTGTTGGCCATTTCTGCAGTCCTTAATCTTTCTATTGCATCGACCATCCCTGAGTCAGTACTAAATCATTTGTTACTATGATATACCTCAAATCTTTTTACCTGTTTCATGTCATTGATGGGGGATACATTAAGGCCCTCCTGTGACGAGTCTTTTCCTGTCGACTTCAAACTCATTATCCAGGAATTACACTTAGAAACTAATTGGTACCTTGGAACTTGCATGCCTCAATGGCATGTTTCCTCACTTTCGACAGTGGGTTTTCATTATTGACCCTTGATCAGGAGATTCCTCCAAGTTTTCGACTTCAACTCATTAATTCACATTCGTTGGATTGTACTAGTGTACCTTTGGATTCATTGACATTAATGGTGATTTCCCTCGCACTTGTTAATGGTATTCACTAATGACTGGTAATCAAGTGGTTTCTACCATGTTCGACTTCGACACATGCATTCGCATGGTTAGATTCGTACTATAGAGTGGTGGAGATGAAGACCATGGATCTTTTCTGACAGATTCAAGTTGCGTTGGAGTATATTCAGTTTGTATTGTTGCATAGATCCACATTGTATGTCTTGTGGCTATGTTAAAATTTGAGTCTTTAACACATAGATCCACAGTGTATTTTTGGTGGCTATGTTCATATTTGAGTCATATTGGCATGGATCCACAGTGTATGTTTGGTGGCCATGACCTGTCTTAATTGACATGGATCTTCGCATGTTGGCATTTATGTTCTGATTTATTTGTATTCTGAGTATGGGAATGCCTACCTCAATGATGATATATTATTGTACTATATTTCCTTGCTTGTTGGCAGGTTTTCGACCAACTATTCCTTGTTCCCTACACACACTCGACAAAGTATTTCATCTATCACTTTATTCTAACTTCATACTTTGGGGGGCTCTCTATTACACATTATTTTCGTCATCCCTATGATCGTTAATGATGTAAACCTATATGTTTACTTCAGAGGGGTCAATGGCTTGAATTCCTGAATAAGAAGGGAGAAGAACTTTTCCTGAGAAAAGAAGTTGCATTCTCCTTTGTCAAAACCCTATTAAAGAGGATTTTTGCATGTTGCACTATAGCTAGGGTGAGAAAATGCCTTATTTTCGTAGGTTGCACCATAGTTACGTTGTGAAGTGTTTGCAGGTTGCTATATAGGCAGGGTGCGAAAATGTTCATACGTGGGAAAAATGAGCATCTTCTCGATGCTTCTAGAAGGAGAAGCTTCCATGGTGAGGTGGAATCCGAATGGTTTGGATCTTACTTGCTTTCATGATTTAGTGGGATCATCCTAACCTCCTCACCTTATCCTCTTCAACTTATAATAGGAGAGGAGATCTCATGGAGAAATTTAGCTTTTTGGATTAGCTTGGTTTGGATTAAGCTTTGGATATTGTTAGGTTGGCTAGATGAGCCACTTTGTCAAGATAGATTGTGAATATTATCATATCAATGCTCTCAGAATTCTTGGAGTGGAAGTGTGTGGGGAACGAAGGACAGTTGGAAGGGACTTTATGACATCAAGGCCATGGTTGTAATCTCTCTTTCACATTTAATATGATAC
>SNQJ01S0202075.1:0-16799 GCA_010110895.2 Picea sitchensis | reverse complement strand
GGTGAACTCTGGAACTGCTTAGCCCCTCTCTTGTCGCAGTGTGGTCCATCTCATATACTGGTCCTCATAGTTGCCAACAGGGTAATATTGTTCCTTTACCGCGTCCACAAAAGAATCCCAAGTGGGATCAACCCCATATATTCTAGACTCTTCTATGGAACTTTTCTCCTAATAAGTTTCCCACCAATGTTTGACACGGGGGAGAGATTTAAGGAGTGCGAAGGTGATATTTTCCTTGTCGGAAAAATGGTGAACAAAGAAATAACCTTCTAGCTGATTTAACCATTTGTCTAGGGCATCCGCATCTATCTAACCTTCAAATACGGGAATATCAAAATTAACCTGTACCTTTAAAGGAGAGGTGATTCCAAAGTGGTTTTTTGATGAATATGCACATGTTTCTATTGGCAGGCATTGAAGGATGTGGGAAAAATTATCCATCATTTCGTCCCTCTGTCGCGTGAGACCTTCCTCAAGCAACAGATTGATAGAATCGTCTGCTCCATCATTTTTATTTTCTTCCGCCATGGAGGGTTTCTTGGGCATGCGAGAGAAATTTTATTCAAGAGAGACAAGCTCAAGACCCAACTTGCTATAATCAGACCTCGTCGGGGACATGCACTAAAAAAAATGATCAAGAGCAGCCTGCTCTGATACCACTGATCCAGATTATTTTTGGCACGAAATGAGAGCGGAGATATAATAAAGAAATGTACAAAGATATCTCAGATATTCAATAATATAATAGAAATGTATCATATATGAATCCATAAACACATATATACAGTAATACACAATTTTCTATTAATGAACAAAAATGTACAAACATTGCAAAAATATAGAGTGAAAGACTTGCTAGAATGGTGGCATCTTATCTTTGAGAAGATATCTGTCCTCTACTCGCATTAACAAGAAGATGATTTTACAATGAGGCTCCAAAGGAATTTTTATCATAAATAAAATCCAAAACCCTAACCTCGGAAGATGAAAATCCAATAGTTTTGTGGACCCTGTTTTGCGTAGTTTGGTGTATCAACTTCTTGGGGGTGTAACTTTGGCATACGATCTCTGTTTGGGGCGCACGATAGCTCGTTGGAAAGGTATTGTCGAGGATATTCATTTTGGGGGATAAATTAGAGCCTTTGGATATTAGTGAGAATCTCTATCCCAAAAAACCTTCATTTAGGCCCTCAAAATAGCCCCAGAAGTTAAAAACTGCTAAAAAAAGTAAATTACCAAAATTGCCAGAAAATTGTTTTGAGTTAGTTGGAAAATGTGGGTGGCCACCAATATCCACATGGATTAGAGGTAGAAACATAGGCCTTCACTAATTTAAATGATGACATGTTCACTACACTAGTATTAACAGTATTTGAATTTAATAATATTTTTTTCTTGGAATGTGATGCTTAAGGGAGAGGTCTCAAAGCATTATTGATGCAAGAAGGACGCCCCTTGGTATTCACCAGTAAACAATTGCATGACCAAAATTTTAGAAAAAACACATATGAGAAGGAAATGATGGCTATCCTTCATGCAATGGAGACTTGGTGCCCATATCTCATAGAGAGACATTTTCTTATCAAGATTGACCATCACAACCTAAAGTACTTGCTTGAACAACAATTGTCTTCACTTGAGAAACATAAATGGGTCACCAAGATGTTGTGGTATAATTATGAGACCATATATAATAATGGTAAAGAGAATGTTGTGATTGATGCTTTATCCATACAATTCGAGGAGGATGGGTCACTCCTTGCTTTATCATTACCAAGTCTATGATGGCTTGAGGAGTCCCACAAGGAATGGATAGCAAGCAACACTCTAAGGAAACTCATCCAACAGCTTCAAGTAGATCCCAATCCACCTAAAATTTATACATGGAAATAATATACATTGTGGTATAAAGGGTGCAATGTTCTAGAAAAATATTCATCCCTAAAACAACGAGTCTTAAAAGAGCTACATTCATCATCGAGAGCTAGTCACTTTGGATTTTATAAAATATATGGAAGAATTAAGTGTTCATTCTTTTGGAATGGCATGAAAACATATATCCAAGAATTTGTAGTAGGTTGTGATGCTTGACAAAGAAAATAGGGAGAGACGATGAAGATACTGTTGATTAAGGTTGGTTGTCATTGATGTCAACCCTTGAAGAAAGCCCCATAGCACAAAGGTCTGGGTAATGGACCCAAGATTGTTTGATGTAAATATGACTCATTATTCTTTTTTCATGGTTGATAAGAAGTAAATATGGATGAAATCCAAAGTGGTCTCCTTATGGTGAAAGCCCTCACGGGAAAATGCTTTACTGAGTAAGAGAACCCATTCTTAATTGTGGAATAATGAGATGAAGGACAGTGAATTTGTCAGGGAAACTATCCTAGATGGATAGTGCTTGTCATGCCATTTTCAGTGGTATGTGGAACGTCACATAACTCCTCATCGTTAGAGAGTTATGGACATGAGAAGTTGGAGACCCCAGGTTTGGGTAATGGACCCAAGTTTGTTTGATGGGTAATGGTATGATTTATGATATATTTTTAGATAATACTATTCTATATGTTGATTAAGGTTGGTTTGTTACTGATGTCAACCTTGAAGAAAGCCCCATAGCACAAAGTTGTCCTAGTAATGGACCCAAGATTGTTTGATGTAAATATGACCTATTATTCTTTTCATGGTTGATAAGAAGTAACATGGATGGAATCCAAAGTGGTCTCCTTATGGTGAAGTCCCTCACAAGAATATGCTTTACGAAAAGAGAACCTTGTATCTCTTAATTGTGGAATAATGAGATGTAGGAATATGAATTTGTCAGGGAAACTATCCTAGATGGATAGTGCTTCTGATGTCATTTTCAGTTGGTATGTGGAACGCTCACATAACTCCTCATCATAGAGAGTTATGGACATGAGAAGTTGGAGACCCTGTACTAGTAATGGACCCAAGTTTGTTTGATGGGTAATGGTATGGTTTATGATATATTTTAGATAATACTATTCTATATGGATAGTACATGTCATTCCATTTCCTCGTGGTATGTGGAATATCACATAACTCCTCACGGTTTGAGAGTCATGGTCTTACAAAGTTGGAGGACCCTCATATGTCATCTAGTCTCCAAAGGTCAACAGTGGTAGTCAAAGTGGTTTAAGAGATCTTTAAAAGGTAACACAAAGGGAAGTAATGAGTGCATTATAATTCAAAGTGAATACAAAATAAATCATTTCAATAATAAATTTAATGATAAATTAGAAGTGGGTTAATCCTAAAATAAAGAAAGTGGGGCCAAGGACCTAGAAGATGCTCTTTAAGGAAGCCACTTGAGAGTATAAATAAGAGGCAAGGCTCTCTCATTTTAGATAAACTCTTGAGAATATTGAATATCTATAGGCTCTAAGGTAACCAAGGATATCTAAGCCAAAATTATGAGGGAAGGTGAAGAAAAGAAGGCTCTAAATGCAAGGAAGGATACATTCTTTGATGGAAAGCTTAAGGCATGTTATTTTATAGTCATCCTCATCCATTTTCTCTATAACGTTTTTTCTATAATTATTCGTGACCGTGAAATTTCTATGCCACTGAGAAAACATATCCAAGTATCTGTGGTGAAAATTTCAACTTCCGGGTCAAGGTATTTTTGGAGTTACACCAGGAAAATAGGGTGTGGTGGCTAGTCCCCAAAACTAGCTGGCAACAAAGTTTCGTAAAACGCCATAACTTATTCATAATGCATCCAAATTTATGTGAGACAAAATGTGTTGGTTAGGCATACCATAGTATTCTATGTAATAGTTTTGATCAATTCAACAAATATCAAGGAGGGTCACTTCCATACAAGGTCACTCTAGAATAGTTTTATGCTATTTCATTTTTTCTATAACTTATTTTAAGAGAGGTTCCGGCATTGAAACTTGGAGGAATGTATAAAAATCAAGAACATTGTGTATCATTTTCATATCTTATACATTATAGGTTCAAAGTTATGATTACTCGGGTTAGTTGCTGACTAATCCAAAACTAGGCATGTGAGACTAAAGAAAGTTTGATGAAAATGCTAGTCTCTGTTGTTAAAGTTAATGAAGTTTTCAGGAATTTGATCATATACACTGGGTCTATTTATAGATCTACAACTATATTTGATGATGAAATTGATGACAGCTTTTATTGAGTGGCCATGTTATAATGTGGGTTGAGACAAGTGAAGTTGATGAGTTGGCATACATGAGGTGGTAGTTGATGATGCTATAGCATATTGATGAGTCATAGTCATGAGTAGTTGATACAGATTGGTACATACTGCACATGGTTGGATGCACTTGTTTATGGTAAAGGTTGATTACAAATTGATTGAGGGCTGTGCTGGTGATGGTTGGATGCCTCTGTTTATGGTACAAGTTGATTACAAGTTGAGGCACAAGTTGATGGTCTGGGGATGATTATAGGTTTACATTAGTATATCTCTACTAGTAAGATAGCTCATGTTGGTTCCACTATCTCTACTTGTACTCAGTATGTTGTATGGGGCAAGGACGAGTGGTTGTAGTCGCCTTCGTTTTGTAGTCGGAGAACATAGGGGTTGTAGCCTCCCTTCCGTCAGAGCTGCAGAATTGGGGAGTTAGAGTTTCCTTCAAAGCTGTAGCTCGAGAAACTAGGGGTTGGAGCCTCCTTCCAGCTGCAGCTGGAAAACAAAGAAAAGTTGGTGCTTCCAATGTATGTAATTCTTCAAGACATATATGAAAAACATTTCATGGTATTCTCCCTTGATTTCTACTCTAATGAAAAACATTGGTGCACTGTGATGCAGCATGATTGTTCATTTCTCTTATTTTACTCAGCTATTGGACAGATAATGCTTCATTGATATAACAGCTGGATTATATGGGGAAGAAAAGGATTAAATTGCTCCATTATTGATTCACCCCCCCCCCTTTTGGTAATCCAACAATTGGTATCGTGAGGCTTGCCCTTAAGGAAACAATTCAACCACTAGAAGGAGATCATGGATTATTCTCGAGAATGGAGTACCAATGTTTAATGGTCATAATGGTTTTTTAAGCATGAGACATGGGAGCAAGGACGGAAGTATTTTTTGCTGCGCATAGGACATTATATTTGGCTATCGCTTGTTACAGGATATGATAGTTCAAAAGGGAAAAGATCGAGCTTTAAGAAGGAATTGAGGAAAAATAACAAAATAACAATGGATTTTCATCTGGGAAGGATTACCTAATACTTTAAGAGAAAAGGTTGGTAAATGTTCATCAACAAAAAGAACTTTGGGACAAGCTACATGACATATATTCTTCTACCCATCACAGATTCACAAAAAATGTCAAAGAAGATGTAATATAAATCAAGAAGAATTATGTTCACCATGTCAAGAATATTCTAAGATGAAGAGTACATAATTACCAGAGGTATGTTGTTTTGGTAAGTTAATTGTGAAAAACAACGACATCTTGAAATAGAATGCCAAGTGAAGGAAATGAGACGTAAAATAATTGAAAAGGAAGACAATTATGAAGAAGAATTGATTAGTGCTTTAGATGAATCCAAGAGAAGAAAACAATTCACTCAAGAAAGAATTGATGAAACAAAAAAAAAAGTGTCTACATTTTTTAAGAAGCCCAACAGTCATCGCTAACTTAATAACCTTCCAAAGAAGATAGAAAGATTGAAGAAAATCTTGTATATCAAAAGCAATGTTTGGAAACCAACATAAAATACGTAAGGAAGAAGCGTAAATGAGAGAATATATTGACAGATCATCTTAAAGAAAGAACTAACCCATCTAAACTAGCTTGAGGCAGATTTTGGTCAAGAAGAGAAAGGACTTGAAGAAGAAATAATCATTACTAAAAATTCCATCTTGAAGAAGAGAAAAGAACAGAAGGAAATCATGAAGTCTCTGATAATGAAGAAATAAGAAGAGGCTGAGAAGCTTGAAGAAGAAGTTGTCACATTGAGAAGTAAAATCACAAGCTCATCACTCTAACGCTGAAGAGATAGAAACATCCACATCGCCATAGAGAATGGAGAGAAGCACTCTAGGTTGCTATGAAAGAAGAATGAAGAAAATAGAGAGTTGAAGAAGTAATCAAACGAAATGAATCATGGTCAACAAAAATCTAAGAAAACTATTAAAGATATTACATATCTTCAAGGGGACCATCCATGTTCAAGCCACAAAGAAGCTTCAATCATGATTATGATCACTCACAAAAATCAAAAGACTACGCCACAAAGAAGACTCATTCAATCTGTGCATGCAAATTTCATTCTTATGGTCATTGTTTCTATTGTACCAACTTTGGACATAAGGTTGCGATTGCGGTGGATTATAAAATAAATGTTCAAGAAGACTGTGTCTATGTGGTCACATGTAACATTGAGTGTTACAAATGTCATAGCTATGGACACATAGCCAATGATTGTAGAAGCATGACTGACACTTCCATGAAAGAGAATACATATCATATATAAGAAAGCATGGATAAGAAAACAAGAAGAACAGTAAGAAACACTAGGCACTAGAGATCTAAGATCATAACAAACGATGAAGAAAATTCTACAGAGAAAGAAAGACACCCATACGTAAAGGTTTGGAAAATAACTAAAAGAAAGAAGGGCAAGTAAATAAGGAACATGTTCAAGAGATTGGTTTTTCAGGCATTGCAGTGAAAGACGAATCTAATGCACATAAAGAAATCTAAGTCGAGCTCAGAGGAGACAATGAATCTCTCTACCCATGAAGATGATGATGAATCTAATTAATGAAGATGATGATGAATACACATCAAAGTAGGAATTGTTCTAAGCCATCCGGCTTAGAGACTCCAAATTAATATGAATATTATACAGGGGAGTCTATGCGATAGATATGATAGACCAAATAACCATCCTAGGAGCACAGCTTCATGTGGAGTTTGAGAAGACAGATTTAGAGCAATCAATTAGCGTATACAAATTTTGATAGCATAATGATAAATGGGTTGGGGCATTAAGGACAATTGCGCAAGTAGAGAATTATATAGTATGGATAGAGATGGATTCAGAAGAACACTTGAAGTGTTTGGATAGATATATGATAGTGGACAAGAGCATGGATTCATAGATTGGTTTAGAGATTGGTTCAAAGACAAAGGAAGATTATCGTGAATGGATGATAATTACAGGAAATGGCTCAAATGCCAATGCTAATGAATTCATAAATTGACAGATATTTTTGACACATGTAGTGCATAAAACAATTCATATTCAAAAGAAAGTAATGCTCATAAACAACACCGACAAAACTCCCCAATGAAAGCTATGGAAAGGAAGACCAACAAATGCATAATTCCTCAGAGTTTCTTTGGCCACATACATCAAAAGAGAGAAGATGGAAGAATGGAAAGTTTGACTGCGGTGGACACAAAGGAATACTTGTTGGCTACCAAAATAAGAATATAATTGTTACAATCTAAGATTGAGCAAGTTGTGGAAAGCATCAACGTAACAATTGATGAAATAGGTAGACTAATCAAAGGAAGAAAATGAATCAATGAAACAACCTCTAGAAGAAGAAGCGTATGATGAAAATGAAGCAGAAGAGGAAGATGAAGAGAACTCGTATTAAGATAATTTATGCGTCTCCAAAGACACCTAACAACGAGTACGTAAGAATCATCCTCGCATCGATTATCGAACAAAGATGCAAGAGTTGAGACTAGGAGAAGAATATCACGCTCACTAGAACAAACACTACCTAGCACTCTTTCTAATAATTGAACCAACCGCTTTGGAAGAATCAACAAGGATGAATTTTGGGAATAAGGCCATGGATGGTGAAGAATTGGATCAAATAGAGAAAATGACACTTGGGAATTGGTTCCAAGACCAAAGAATAAGAATGATCGATTACTAAAATGGGTTTTCGTGAATAAATTGAATGAATATGGACAAAGTTATAAGGGAACAAAGATAGATTGGTACGTAAAGGATATGCACGATTGAAGGAATCAACTTTGAAAAGACATTTTCCGAAGGTTTAATGGAAGCAATCTATTTGTTTCTAGCTTATGCATGCTCCAAAATGTTAAAGCATATCAAATGGACATAAAAATCATCTTTCCTCAATGGGGAACTTGACCAAGAAGTCTACATTGAACAAACCAAGGATTTCAATTGTCGTGAGAACACGACTCATGTGTGTAAATTCAAAGAAGGTCTGTGATGGTCTAAAATGCGACTCTAAGAGCACTGCACTCCAAACCTGGATAAGCATTTGCAACAGGTGATTACAAAAGGAAGTGCATACAACAACCCTACATCAAGGTAAGTCAAGGTAATATTTTACTAATTGAAGCTTCATTGATGATATTATTTTGGTAGTGATGATGACAAAGTTGGGTTTCTAAATTTGCAAAAGATATGCATAAAGAATTTGAAAAGTCGCTACTTGGAGAACTATCCTCTTCTGTAGACTCTCGACACGCCAAACAACCAAGAAAGTTTTATTTCTCAAAATAAGCATATATCGTGAGAAATGCTAAAGAGGTTCTAATGGAAGATTGTAAACCAATTGTCACTCCTCTATGCAAACCAATGGCAAGTTGAGCAAAGATGATGATCCAAAGTCTGGCGATCAAAGGTAATAAAGGTCAATGATTTGATAACCTATTGTATGTGACAACATATCCAGATCCAAAGGATGATTTTAAGGATGGAAATTTATTTTAAATGTAGAAACTTTGGCTTAATATTACTAATCCTTCATATGCCAACTATAAAATGTTCTATGATATTTTTTTTAAATATTCAAATTTCTATGATTTTATGAGAAGTTTGTATAAATTTTGCAATTTTTAACGTAGAAAATAATTCTTTATCCTATCGAATTTGGGCTTAATAATTTTTAGAATTAGCTAATCTTTTGGGAAAAACCATGGAAAATTGTTCATGAGCAAAATTTAGCCCCCTAAAATCATCCCTATCCAGATCAGATGCAATGCAAGCTGACATGTGGTGTGATTTCAAGAAGCACCAAAGAATCACATGTATGAAGTAAAGAACATAAGAGTTTGGGCTATGGTATCCAAAATGAAAGGATCTATAACTAATTGCCTACACAGACGCAAATTGAGCAGGTTGATGATGGATCTACACCAAAGGAGCAATGTTCTACTTACCGAGTGTTTAATATCATGGTTGAGAAAGAAACAATCATCAACATCTCTATATACAACCGAGGCAGAGAATATTGAAGCAACAACATTGCTGTATGTGTTCTTAGATGAAGCAAACTCTTTAATGTGACATATAGGCTGAGTATGATGAGCCCATTCAATATATTTTGATAACAGCCAAGCCGCCTATCATTATCTCAAAACCTCAAGTGATGCATTCCAACGATCTAAGCACATTCCAATCAAGTATCACTTTCATCGAACAGCTGGCAAAAGAACATCAGAGTTGAGTATGTTGGCATAAAATAACAAGTGGCATGCATATTTACAAAACCACTTCCACGGGAATTCTTTTAATATCTTTGCCAAAGACTTGAGTTATTTCTACTCCAAATGAATGCTTTTGACGATTTATTCATATGTCCAGATGTACAATTTTAGGAAGCACCATAAGAGGATAGTATTTTAGGGGGGAGCAGCCCCGGATGGTAATATACCTTTGTCATTGATGATAATGGGGGAGATATTTATTAGATGCGGAGGACAAAGGTATGGTTCTAGGTGGAGCATGAGACAGAGGCAAGAGGGATAGAGGCATGGTCCTGTGTATACGAGTGATATGGATTCAAAGATTGCATCCATAGCAAGTTGTCATCAACGCCGACATTGATGATTAAGGTTGGCTGTCACTGATGTCAACCCTCGAAGAAAGTCTCGTAGAGAATTATGGTAGCACAAAAGTTTGGGTAATAACTCCAAGATTGTTTGACAAATATGACCTAATATTTTTCATGGTTGATAAGAAGTAACATGGAGCCACTCCAAAGTGGTCCCCTTATGGTGAAATCCCTCTATGAAGAAGCTTATGAGTAAGAGAACCTACGCTTAATTATATAGAATAATGAGATGAAGGACAATGGATTTTCTCAGGAAAATATCCTAGATAGATATTACTTGTCATACCATTTCCAAGCAGTATGTGGAACGAATATAACTCGGCCACCAAGTGAGTGGAGAGTTATGGCCATGAGAAGTTGGAGACCTTGCATTGGTTAATGGACCCAAGTTTGTTTGATGGGTAACACATGATTTATGATATTTTCAGATAATAATATTACATATGGATAGCAGTACATGTCATTCACTTGCATAGAATGACACATAACTCACGGTTTGAGAGTTATGGCTCACGGGTTGGAGGACCTCATATGTCATCTAGAAGCCCCAAAAGGTCAAAGTGGTTTAAGATTTTAAAAGGTAACAATAAAGTGAAGTAATGAGCGTATTATAATTCAAAGTGAATAAAAAATAAATTATTTCAATAATAAATTTAATGGAGAAATTAGAAGTGGGTTAACCCTAAATAAGGAAAGTGGGTCAAGTTACCTAGAAGATGTTTTAAGGAAGCTACTTGGAGAGTATAAATAAGAGGCAAGGCCTTCATTTCCAGATACACTTGAGCACATTGAATATCTATAGGTGTCTGAGGCAACCAAGGATATATAAGCTAAAAATTCGAGGGAAGGTGAAGAAAAGAAGGCCAAAATGAAAAGAAGGATAAATTCCTTTGATGGTGCTTCTAAGGTATGCTATTTGACAAAACATCTCACCATTTTCACTATAATTTCTTTCTATAATGATTAAGACCGTGAAATTGTTAAGACATTGAGAAAACATATCCAATTATCCGTGCTAAAAACTTGTGGTCGTTGTATCTTTGGGGAGTTATTAATTCCTCTCGAAAATAGGGTTTGTGTATTATGCCAAACTAGTCAATAAACAGGTGTCTCGGGTAAAATGTCATAACTTCTTCATAACAGATCCAAATTCCTAGTAGAGACAAATGTTCTTGGTTAGGGTACATTTATAGTGTGTTGTGTAAATTTTCAGATCAATTCAATAAACATTCTATGTGGGACATTCTCTACAAGGTCGCTCTCTTAGAAAATTCAGGAATTCAAATACAGCATGCCATTTTTCTATATAAGTCCCTTTTACATGAGAGGTTCCAAGTAGTGACACTCCGAGGAATTGCATTAAACACACTGAAGAACATTGTGTATCAGTTTCATTATTTTATACATTACATTTTCAAAATTATGATTACTTCAAGTTAGGGTTGTTGACTAATCCAAAATCCAGGGCATGTGAGACTAAAGAAAAGCTCTGATGAAAAATGCTAGTCTCTTTGTTGTTAAAGTTAAGGAAGGTTTGAAGGAATTTGACTACATACCTCAGGTCTATTATAGAGCTACAAATTAGTTTTGGATGATGAAATTGATGAGGGATTTTGCTGGAGGTACATGCTGAGTATACCGCTTAGGACAAGTAGAAGGATGAGTCGTAAGCAATGCACATGAGGTGTATAGCGATGATGTTGGTACATACTGAGGAGTCATAGTCGATGAGAAGTTGACACACATGATTGGTACATAATTTTGGTACATGGTTGGATGCATTCTGTTTATGGCACAAGCTGATTATTATAGGTTGCTCTATACAGTTGGTGCATGGTTGATGCACTTGCTTCATGGTACTGCGCTGATGCATGGTCTGCATTTATTGGTACAGTTTACAAATCTATATAATCATAGCTTATAGTTTGGATGGTTCCATAATTATACTTCTATTTCAAGGTGCTGGATGGCAAGACATGTGGTTAGGCCCACCTTCTGGTTGTAGCTTGATAACATAGGGGGTTGTAGCCGAGAATTGGGGAGTTGGAGCTTCCTTCGTGCTGTAGCCTCGAGAAAAGTAGGGGGTTGAGCCTCCTTCAGTTGGTATCCGGAAAAACAAAGGAAGTTGGTGCCTCCAATGAATGTAATTTTCAAGACATATAAGAAAAACATTTCATGGTTTTCTCCCGACGGCTTCCGTAATGTGAAACACTGGTGTACGTGGTATGTGTATGATTGTTCATTTGTTCATTGCTTATTTACTCGCAGCTATTGGATGATAATGTTTACTGATATAACACTTGATTATATGGTTAAAAGGATTAAATTGCTCTATTAATGATTCAACCCCTCTCTCAAGAATCCAACAATTGGTATCATCGAGTCGGTTCCTTAAGGAAACAATACAACCAATTAAGGAATCAGAATTATTCTTCGAATGGAGTACCAATGTTTAATGGGTCATAATGGTTTTGGCATGAGATGTGGAGCACAAGGACTAAGTATTTTACAGTATATAGGGACATTATATTTGGCTATCACAGCCACATGCAGGATATGATAGTTCAAAAAAGGGCAAGACCGGAGCCAAGAAGAATGAGAAAAATAATAAAATAACAATGGATTTCATTTAAGAAGTATTACTTAATCCGGTAAGAGAAAAAAGTTGGAAAATGTTCATCAACAAAAGAACTTTGGGACAAGTTACATGACATATATTCTTCACCCATCACGCATTCAAAATGTCAAGAATATGTAGATATAAATCAAGAAGAATTATGTTCAATGTCAAGAATTCTTAAGATGAAGAGTACATAATCAAAAAAGGTATGTTGTTTTGTACATTCAGAAAAACGGACATCTTGAAATAGAATGCCATGAAGGAAATGAGACAAAAAATAATTGAAAAGGAAGACAATTATGAAGAAGAATTGATTAGTGCCTTTAGATGAACTAAGAGAAGAAACAATTCACTCAAGAAAGAATTGATGAAACAAAAAATAAAGTATTCACATTTTGAAGAAGCCCAACAAGCCATCAAATTTTAACTTAATAACTCATCTAGAAGAAGTTAGAAAGATTGAAGAAAATCTTGTATATCAAAAGAAGTATTTGGAAACCAACATAGCAACACAAGGAAGAAGTAATGAGAGAGAATATATTGACAGATCATCTGAAGGAAATAACTAACGATTAAACTAGCTTGAGGTAGAGTTTGTCAAGAAGAGAAAGGACTTGAAGAAGAAATAGTCACATTAAAAAATTCATCTTGAAGAAGAGAAAGAACGGGGTAAGAAATCATGAAGTCTCGATAATGAAGAAATAAGAAGAGGTTGAGAAGCTTGAAGAAGTTGTCACATTGAGAAGTAAAATCTGTCAAGCTCAATAATTTAATGTTGAAGAAATAGAAACATCCATATCAAATATAGAGAATGGAGAGAAGCACTCTAGGTCGCTAGAAAGAAGAATGAAGAAAATAGAAAGAGTTATGAAGAAGTAATCAAAGGAAGGAATCATGGTCAACCAAAATCTAAGAAAACTATTAAATATACATCTTCAAGGGGACCATGCATGTTCAAGCCACAAAAGAAGCTTCAATCATGATTGTGATCAGTCAAGGTAGGAATTCAGGAGGACTACACTACAAAGAAGATTATTCACTCCTGTGTATGCAAATTTATTTTATGGTCATTGTTTCTTATTGTACTAACTTTGGACATAAGGTTGCGACATGTGGATTATAAAAGAAATGTTCACAAGAAGTGACTATGTCGCATGTACATTGAGTGTTACAAATGCCAGAACTATGGACACATAGCTGATTGTAGAAGTACGATCGATACTTCCATGAAAGAGAATAATTATATCATATATAAGAGTATGGATAAGAAAACAAGAAGAACAGTGAAGAAATACTAGGTACTAGAGGTGAAGAAAATTCTACTTATATCATTTTATTTAAAGTTTAATAGATTAATTCATAAAAAATCCTCCCAAGTGCCCACACATCCCCCAAAGTCGTTTTACATTTTTAAAATGTTTTTTATTTAATTAATTAATTACCTTATTTCCCTCACCTAGAGTCATTCCAGAATCATCTTCTAGGTGTCCCCAAATTTTACAAGTTTTAATGACTTTCCATTACCAATTTGGCATTTACCAGTTGAGTTAATTTAGAAAGTTCCAAATGCTAGATACTCCTAAGTTTGAATTTATGTTTTTCCCCTTGTGATCTTCCTTTTCTTTATGCTCTTCCTTTTCCTGTTCATTTTAGATTTCTTTCCCCTTTCATTTAGAACTCAATTTGGTAAGTGTAGAAATTAACTTTTTCCTTCCCTTTTAATTAATAAATTTTAAATTTATCATAATAAATAAACACTTATTTTCCTTTTTTTAAAATTTTTATCCCAATGTGATTTTTATGAATCAATTAAATTGCTTACTCCTTTCTTGTTACAATATTAATGAAGATTATCATCATTATTTATTTTATATATATATATATATATATATATATATATATATATATATATATATATTAAAATGATAGAAACATTCTGCTACCAGTATAATTTAGACTAGACTTTAATTTTCGTGATGGGTGACAATTTATTAGGGAAATTGTTTTAAAAATTTCTTATCACGTTACTCGTCCTAAGGCCATCTAGGTTCATTCATTTATCATTAACAACGTGACGTGACCTTCAGGATGCACTAGGTGCTCCAAGGGTGCCACTCGCCTCATTTGTTTCCCTTACACGACGTGCCCTTCAGGATGCACTACGTGCTCCAAGAGTGTCACTCGTCTCTTTCCATTTTTATTGCGCGACATGCCCTTCAGGACGCACCACGTGCTCCAAGGGTGCCACTTGCCTCTTGACTAACTTGATAGACATCAAAAACCCTTGGAGTCAATACTCCACCATGTGAACTTGTGGGAGATTAAGGGCCTCTAAGGAATAAGGCCCCCACCTTATTGCGCAACCCTTAGAATCATCGTGACCGACTGTCGCAGTCTGCCCTCACAACATCATGGGTCCTCTCAAACTAGGTAAATGTTAACCTATAGTTCGAGCCATGGTGGGAGTGCTAGTAGGTTGTGGCAGGGCTACTGTCCACACCTCTCCCTCAACATCTCTGGTAGTCGTGCATGACCCCTCTACTCCACATGTAAGTCTGGTCCACAAGCTATCGTCAGCCTGCATCATCAACGAATCATGTCAGAAATATATCCATAATCATATCATCTAATCAGATGCACTAATATCACGTATAAAACAATCAAACCCCAATGGTTCACTCCCCGACTCGATCCGGAGTCCAAGGGGTTCCATCGATGCCTCTGCATCCTCGAGGTCCAAAATCCTACACACTCAATAAAACCGAATCAATAGCACTTGTCTATGTCAATGCAGTAAAACAACATGGCATCAACCCATAACGCCTCATAATCAAAATCAATGTTTTAATAACATAATAATTTGGATCACTTGCGAGCAAGCGTCCTCAAAGAATAAGTTCGCTCAGTGCGCAAGAGTGGGATGTTACAACATATGCGCATGTGGGGGAAATTTTTTCCCAAGAGGGGCCTGCCAAAGTGGACGTGTACTCAGGTCGGTAGGGAGATATGTGATTTTTTGGCTGGAGAGGAAAATCATGTCCTTGATATTGTAAAGTTCCTGCACGCAGGGTCGGATGGAGAGGATATCCACACATCCTATTTACCAAAATCGAGCCAACATATGAGAGAGGTAATATTATCGTTATGTATTGATAAATCTAGTTGTATTTTTTATGTTTTATTTAATGCACATGTAATTTATTGTAACATTTTGTTTCAATTATCTGATTATTATTATCTATTGTTTTGTAGATATTAGAACATATGTTGAGGATGAGCCTCCCCAACATTATGAGGAGATGGAAGAGGCAGTGTAGCATCCTCCAATACATAGACTCAACTTGCCACACAGGGCAAATCAGAGAGTACGGATAGAGGTGGAAAATCATCTATTTTGTATGATGGTTAGGTTTGAAGTGGTATGGGTTCAAGAGATATTATGGGTACTCGATCTATCTATGATATGGGCAACCTTACCTCATGATATGATGTCATTGATGCATCATTGTTTCAGTTCCCTCAACCACATCAAGACATTGACCTATGTTTCTCATGATTCCACTCCATCTGGCCCATCACGAGACTAATCCACATCCTCTCCACCACTTGGTCCTCTTCCTCTTCCTTCTCATCCACATGTGTCACCATCCGCCTCCTCCTCCACTTGTGTCACCATGCACTAATCCTAATTCTTCTCCTCCACATGTGTCACCATCCACCGATCCTCCTGCTTCTCCTCTACTTGTGTCACCATCCATTGATCCTCGTCCTTCTCCTCCATATGTGTCACCATCCACTGATCATCCTCCTCCTCCTTAACATGTGTCACAGGATATTGATGTTTTGGACACTATGTTCACATCAAGTGCTTCGCATATTGATCTTTGTGGAGAGACACATGAGAGTCTATTATTTTCATCACTTCCTTTTGACATAGGTACTGATATACCTTTTTTGATATCTAATACTGTTAAATTATTGAAAACAAACTCACAAGGAATAATCCTTATATGTTTTTAAAGAGGTGGTACTCCTCTATATGAATAATATATAGAATTAAGAGAAGATGCCACCCAAAATATAAGTTCGAGGAAGAGCAATTGCAGCCGCAGAATTGGAACAAGAGATGAGAGAACTTCGAGCAAGGATGGAAGATATGGAGACTTCCATGAAGAGAGAGAATTTTGTTAATGTTTATGCCATTATTATAGTTCTTTGCATTTCAATAGATAAGAGCATCATAAGAACAAGATCACTGAGAAATACACATTCACAAGAGACACAACATTTATCCTGGGAAACCCTCTGAAGGAAGAAAACCCA
>SNQJ01S0202074.1:0-16654 GCA_010110895.2 Picea sitchensis | reverse complement strand
TCTAGTGTCTATTCTAATTGACCCTGGTTCAAATTTGAGTTATATAGCCCCTAAGGCTGTTGATAAGTGTAAATTACAACCACATAAACACGCCAAGCCATGGTTGGTACAGTTAGCCACTGGCACCAAAAGAAAGGTAGCGGAGATCATACCAGCTTGCCAATTCACTATGGGTGAATTCCCCACCCAAGCAACCCTTAACGTATTACCCCTAGGATCGTATGATCTGTTGATTGGTATGGACTAGCTAGCCACATATAAAACCAGACTGGAATGTTACCATAAAACCTTAGAATGTGTAAGTGAAGAAGGAAGAAGGATAACCCTTCAAGGGATCCAAAAACCTGTCTCGGTGAGACGAATATCTTCCCTTCAAATGAGAAAGTATTGCAGAAAGGGATGTCCACTATATGCGATACATGTGTTGGAATCGGTTGAAAATAAAAAACCAAGCCTCGAAGACCACCCCACACTAAGAGAATATAGAGATGTATTTCTGAAAGAGGTACTGGGTTTACCTCCGAGAAGGGACATTGACTTCTCGATAGAACTTGCACCGGGAGCGGTGCCAGTGTCTAGGACACCTTACAGGATGAGCACACCCGAGCTAGTTGAGCTTAAATTACAACTAAAAGAAATGATGGACAGAGGCTATATCCGGCCCAGTGTGTCTCCATGGGGAGCACCAATCCTGTTCGTGAAAAAGAAAGATGGTACCCTCTGACTATGCATAGATTATAGACAACTCAATAAGGTAACCATAAAGAACAAGTACCCCTTACCCAGGATCGATGACCTGTTTGATCAATTGGGAGGTGGTTCCATCTTCTCAAAGATTGACTTGAGATCTGGATACCATCAAGTCCAAATCAAGGGTGAAGACATCCACAAAACTGTCTTTAAGACGAGATATGGTCACTATGAGTTTGTGGTAGTACCATTTGGATTGACCAAAGCCCCCGCCACTTTTATGTGCTTGATGAACAATGTGTTCAACAAATTCCTAGACAAATTTGTACTGGTTTTTATTGACGATATATTAATTTACTCCAAGAATAGAGAGGAACATGAGGAACATCTTAGACTTGTGCTTCAAGTGCTAAGAGAACATCAGCTCTGTGCCAAATTTAGCAAGTGCGACTTTTTCCAAAAGCAAAAACATTACTTGGGCCATGTCATATCTGAAGAGGGAGTAGCAGTAGATCCTGACAAGATCAGGTCTATCATGGAATGGCCTACCACAAAGGACGTTTCGGATATCAGATCCTTTATGGGCTTAACATGGTACTATAGGAGATTTATAAAAGGATTCTCCAAGATTGGTTGTCCGATCACTGCCCTCCAGAAGAAGGGAGCTAAATTCACGTGGACACAAGAATGTGAAGAAAGATTTCAATCCGTGAAACACCTTCTGACCCATGCACCCGTGCTGAAGATCATTGATCCTGAAAATGACTTCCTCGTGTGCACAAATGCCTGTAAAGAAGGGCTCGGAGGAGTCCTTATGCAAGGAGGAAGTGTAGTCTGCTATGAATCCCGAAAATTAAATGAGCATGAAGTCAACTATGTGACCCATGATCTAGAGTTGGCCGCCATAGTGCACGCGTTTAAAATGTGGAGACCTTACTTCCTGGGAAGGAAATTTGTACTTATGGCAAACCACTGTTGATTGCGATATCTGTTTGACCAACCAAAGCTCAATACGAGACAAGCTAGGTGGACGACCCTCCTTAGTGAGTTTGATTTTGAAATCAAACATGTTAAAGGAAAGTAAAACATGGTGGTTGATGCCCTTAGCAGAAGTATGAAAATGAGGGGAGGCTCCTCAAGAGTTAATGAGGGGATGGGGGTGAACCGCCATCCGTAACAGCTCCCAGACCTCACCACGGATGGGGAAATTTGCGCCACATGCAATCTTGCAGAGGAAAAAGGCAAGAGAGGAAGTGTGGTAAGGGGAGAGGAGGGAACACGGATGACAGGGATCGCGGGGAAGAACTGGAGAAACTCTAGAAACACAGGGAGTTATGAACAGAGGAGAAGGAGAGTAACCTTTGTCCTTGACTTCCGTTGAGCTAGAAGTAGAAAACTGAGTCTCCAAGCATCGTGGTCTAGCTCGGGGTGGCTAGTGGTAAATCCGTCTGGATTCACTGAGCCTACGGTTGGGTGGAAATGAGCACCCCTCTCAGCAGTCACGTCACACCTGGTGTTTTTTGATAAGTGTTATGTCTTGTATTTTTGAATCGAATGCATGCTCATGTTTATACGCTCATAAATGGTTTCTGTATGGAAGTGTTTGTTTGTGTTTTGATTTGGAGACAAGGGATACATGCTTATACTTATATGACCATAATCGATCTATGTATAAAATGAGTAGGTTCAGAATACAAGCCCGTTCCCTTGAGAATTGTCCTATCTACTTGGCTCGCGCTATGCCTTGGTTTAATTTCCCGAAGACACTTCTCTCGGGAAGTTTCCTCGCACTCTAGAGTCAGAGTGATTCCCTCGAAAGGACTACCATGATAGTAAACCCACGAGCTTACTTTACCCTTACCACCGAATTTATAGCTCAGCGAATTAGGAAGACTTTTACTTAGGTCACCAAGCCTAGGGATAATTTACCCAAGAACCCTCTGAAAGATCTGTCGGAGCTCTATTTTCCGTCGACCTTAACCTTTGCATAGGTAGGAGGGTGGACTTGGCAACATCCTGAAAGTCCCGGAGTATCTGGACCCATTTCGACATTTCGGCATTTTGGCGTTTCGACACCCGGGAAACCAAAGGGCAAGACCCTTTGTCGTCGCAAGTCGCGAAGTCCCGGTATGCGATACTCCGAATTAGCTTAGTGTGAATAGGTTTCGACATTTCGACATTTTGGCACTTGGGAAACCAAAGGGCAAGACCCTTCGTAATCGCAGGTCGCGAAGTCCCGGTATGCGAAACTCTGAATTAGCTTAGTGTGAATAGGTTTTGGCATTTCGACGTTTCGGCACCCGGGAAACCAAAGGGCAAGACCCTTCGTCGTCGCAAGTCATGAAGTCCTTGTATGCGAAACACCGAATTAGCCTAGTGTGAATAGGTTTCGGCATTTCGGCACCCGGGAAACCAAAGGGCAAGACCCTTCGTCGTCGCATGTCGTGAAGTCCCGGTATGCGGAACTCTGAATTAGCTTAGTGTGAATAGGTTTCGGCATTTCGGCATTTCGGCGTTTCGGCACCCGGGTAACCAAAGGGCAAGACCTTTCCTCGTCGCAAGTCGTGAAGTCCCCGTATGCGAAACTCCGAATCAGCTTAGTGTGAATAGGTTTAGGCATTTCGAAATTCGGGGATTTGAGTGACAGGAGTTCTAGAGTCATTGCATCGTGAACTTCGGGTTCATGAAACTCCGAAGAGATCTGGACCGTTGGATCCATATCATTGAGGACCGTCGGATCTCGTGCAAGAACTCACGTATCGGATTTCGGGTTTCGGGGTTTGAAGAGTCGAAAGACTCGACTCGCTTGCCTTTTTAACTTCTGGTTACCGAAGACCCGACACGGCCAGGACCGTCGGATCAGGGGAAAGATTTGCAGTCGTCGATCTCAACGAAGGGATGATTTCAGGTTTCGGGGTTTGAAGAGTCGAAAGACTCGACTCGCTTGCATTTCCAACTCCTGGTTACCGAAGTCCCGATACGGCCGAGACCGTCAGATCAGGGGGAAGATTCACAGTTTTCGTTCTCAACGAAGTTACGATTTCGGGTTTCGGGGTTTGAAGAGTTGAAGGACTTGACTCTCGGGCATCGTTGAGTCGCGAATTGCAAAAGGTGCCTCTTGGCTTGGCCCGAGGTCATAACCGATGATCACATGGAGGTGAAGCCCGCGCTTGGTGCTTGAGTTGAACACGACGGGTTTTCAATTAAAGAACCGGTGGATTGGTTTAGTGAAGGTTCCGACAGGAAGAGCTAGCCTGCGCTAGGACCTCATAGGAACTCGGGGATTCTTTCCCTTGAGAAAAAGGTGAAAAATCTATTAGGTCATAGTGGGTATGTTACAAGAGTGATCTGACGGTTGATATTCTCCTTGTTCTTAATGGCTACATTGATCTATGGCTTAACACCTGATTGGTCCATGATCTCTATTTAAAGAGTATGAAGTGTCATTTGTCGATGATCAATTGTGAGAAACTCTCTTGTAAATCTCTCTGTAAATTTTTCTTTTGCCTAAATAAATTGCTTCAAGTGACTACGCTGGTTGGAGTCATGGATGTTTCCCCATAGGGGTTTTAACACATCAAAACATCAGTGTGTTGATCTTTGATTTAGTCGTTTGAGTGGTTACTAAAGGTGTTCGACCTCTATTGAAATACATATGTTGTCGAACATGGTATCAAAGCGCATTTGAAAACCCGCTCACGTTGTAGATCGAAATCGTGAAGTTGTGTTGTCTCATCTCTGGTTTCTGTCATTCCAGTACATTTGTGGGTTGATAAGACTATTCCATTGCGTCTGAAGCGCTCGTTTCAGTCAAGAATGTTTTTCGTTTCACTCGAAAAGGTTTTTGTTTTCCCAGGTTATGGCCATTTCAATCAGATCCGGAGGTATAAAGCCCAAATATGCCCTTTTATTTTTTTTTAGAGTTATTATTTCGGTTTTATTTCGATTTTTTTAATATTTTATTTATTTTCGTATTGCTCCTCTTTTTTTATCTACGTATGTTGTTTTCCTCGTGCCCTATGCGATCTCGACAAATAAGAAACATATCGGAAAGGGTTTTCCTCTCTACATATGCTCTTTGTTGTGTGCTTTGTGTGATCTTGGTAAATCATAAATAGAGGAAAAGTTGCATTTTCCAGGTAAGCTAATCAAGATCTAATCCTTGTTGTTGTTGAGAAGCAAAACAAAATTCTTGTGTGAAAAGAGTTTTTTTATGAGCACGCTCTCCAAGGTCGTCTTCTACCACCACCACAACACCTCAAATCCTCCTTCTAAATAATATGATATGTTTTGCACTAGCTCACTCGGTTACAAGTTGTTTTATTAAATAAGAGTTCTTGAGTTCAAGTATTTTTTTGTTACTTTTTTTGAAAAATTCCATGCATACATTGTAAAATGTATTTCACTTAATTTATAAAAGTGAATCACTAAAAGTAGCTTTAATATTTTATTTTAAAAGTTATTTATTTTGCATGCAACTTTCTTTTATAAAGTAACTTCTTTGTAAAAATAATCTCTACTTATTCTATAAAAGTGGGTCACTTCACAAGCAACGTATTTGTAAAAGTGGGGCTATTAGGAGGGGTATCACTACGTGGACCAACTTCTACCTGCCACATGGTTCTTTGGTTATCGTTTATGTCTTTTTTCAAAAGGGCATAACTTTCACATCCGAAGTCCGTTTTTGAGTGCCTTTTTTTTTTTAAATAGCCTAATTTTTCAAGATCTTTACATCCAGATCATCAATTTCATATTTTAAATCCATATTCTTTCCATGTTTAATATGACTTCTCCTGGTGATCTTTTGCTTACCAGCACCAACTACTTCCAATGGAAATCTCATTTGGAGGATTTATTAAGAAGTAAAGGACTATACCGGATTACCTTGGGAAAATAAGAAGAACCCATTAATGATGACAAGCATGTCAAAGGATTAATAGGAATGATGAAGCTCGTGGACTAATTAGAATATCCATCTCTCCTGATTTAAGGTTTCACCTTCAAGGACTTGATGCCTCAAATAAAGCTCGGGAAAAGCTTCAATTTGTGTTTGGTAAACACAATATTATTCGAGCTCGCCAATTGGAGAATCAATTAATGACTTTAAGTCCAAATGATTATCCTTGCATTGAATATTACTTATCTAAGTTCAAAACACTTAGAATTTTGTCTATCGAATGGAACAACCTCATGGCTATGTCGAGAATGACTCTAGCCTTGTTTGTCACCTCAAGAAATCTCTTGATCGTCTTAAGCAAGCTCCCCGAGATTGGTATGCCAAAATGGACAAATTTCTTCTTGACACTGGATTTTTTAGATGCCATTTTGATTCTAATGTCTATACCAAGAAAGTAGGAAGCCATCTCATAATCCTTGTTCTTTATGTTGATGACCTTATCCTCACTGGTAGTGACCCAAAACTTTTAAACCATGTGAAAACCAACCTTAATAAGAAATTTGAAATGACAGACTTATGATTTTTGCACTATTTCCTTGGCCTCCATGTTTTGCAAACCAAGAAATGATTTTTTTATTCCCAGTCTAAGTATGTTTGTGACCTTCTTCATTGCTTTCACATGGAAAATTGTAAACCAACCCCTTCTCCTTTCCAGTCTAGAGTCAAAATTGTTGCCACCTGTACTTCTCCCGAATTTGAGGCCACTTTGTACCGTCAGTTAGTTGGTAGCCTCTTATACTTTACTCATACCCATCCCGATCTTTCCTTTGTTGTTGGTATTATTTCCTGGTATATGCAAACACCCCATGAAATCCATAGGAAAACAACTAAAAGAATACTTCAATATGTCTGGGGTACAATTCAGTCAGGGATACATTATAGTTCATGGAGGATTCCTTTATTGGTTGGTTTCACTGATTCATATTGGGTCGGTGACCCTAATGATCGAAAGTCTACTACATGTTGTGTTTTCAGCATTGGTTCAAGACCTGTCAGTTGGGCCTGTAAGAAACAACAAGCTATTTCTCTTTCTTCAACAGAAGCAAAGTACCGAGCATCGATTAATGCAAGTCAAGAAGCCTTGTGGCTTCGACAGATCCTTTAAGAGTTTGGATTCCAACAACAACATCTGACCAACCTTTGGTGCGATAATTAGAGTGCCATCAAGCTCACCAAGACCTAGTTCAATATCATCGCAACAAACACATCGAGATATACATGCACTTCATCAGAAAGCTCATTCATGATAGAGTTACTGAAGTGTTATTTTTCCCTAGAGAAGATCAAGTTGCAGACATTTTCATAAAGTCTCTTATAGAAGTGAAGTTTTCCAAACTTCGATCTATGTTAGGAGTTCAGGAAGTTGTCATTAAGGGCGGATAGGCTTTAATGCCTCCTTCCTTCTCCTATTGTGTCACTTTTGTAAATCCTTCAATCCTATCCCAAGTTGTTCTTAAGGGGTGTTAGTATATTTAAACACTTAGGATTCAGTTAAGATCAACTTGGTCGAATGTGTTGTTGGGTAAAAGTTCGTTTATTTAGTATGCATTTGTAGTTAGCAAATCCAACGGTCACAATATGTTCCTGACATAGAGTGATCTGATGATTGATATTCTCTTCAATCTCAATGGCTACATTGATCTATGGCTTAACACACGATTGGTCGATGATCTCTATTTAAAGAGCATGGAGCTCATTTGCCGATGATCGATTGTGGAAACTCTTGTAAATCTCTTTGTAAATTTTTCTTTTGCATTAATAAATTTCTCCAAGTGGCCACATTGGCTGGGGTTGTGCATGTTTCCTCGTAGGGGTTTTACCACATCAAAACATCGATGTGTTGATCTTTGATCTATTTGTGTGAGTGGTTACTGAAGGTGTTCGTCATGTATTGGAATACTTGTGTTGTTGAACATCGACACCACCCTCCTTATCTCTTAGAACAACAACTGGATATCTCAAAAGGCAATTACTATAGATCTAAACTCTACCAAAATATGAAACATAATAAACATATAAAAACAACAAAAAAAAATGTAGAAAAAAAAAGCATTCCAAGTCCTTTCATACCTGTGAGAAGGAAGGACTTGTGAGAAGAAATTGGAAATAAAGTTGATATTTTCATGTACACTCAAAGATAGAGGCATTACTAAAACAACACAACATGCAATCCTCATCCTGCCTCTATTTTTATCACTTGTTCCCCTCAAACTTTTGGTATATCTTCAGTGCCTTATCCATTTCAAGAGAGTACTTTCAATAATAATAACATGGGAAGTAGAAAAATCCCTTATCCTCCATCATTGCCTACATGCTTTGATTGTTCAACACTAAAAAGGATAGGTTATTACGATCTTGACCAACATTTGATGAAGAATTACATTACAAGCAACAATAATATGATAATGTCCACCTTAAGATTGAGCTATGGTTTAAAAGTTACACCTTTTGTTGGACAATTCGATTAAAATCACACTTTTATATCTGGCAATGCAATGCTTTATAATGAAAAATATCATATGTCCCTACAAGCATCAGATGTCCCTGCAAAATCTACAGTTTTCGATGAAGTCAAAACAATAAGATACTCTTGTCATATTTCTTTGATTTCTATGATGACAACTCTTGGAGATTTTAATTCATATATCTTCCATGTGCTTCTAGAATCATTTGTTATCGAGGAGTTGCAGCTCCAAAAACTTGGTGCACATACTTTTATAGAACAAAGTGTACAATTGTTCCCATTAAGTCGACCTGAAGCTTCAAACCTTGTTGGTGACTTGTGTCCATCTTGTCTCCAAGTTCACAATAACATCTCTCTCATCTACATAAGTAGAGTAGCATTCGATATCATTGTAAAATAGCATGGGCATGCTAATGGTTTGTGTTAACATTAATTCTTGTTAAGAGGGGTGGCTTGCTTTCTCTCCTTTGAGCCCGTAGCCCGAGCTGTGAAGAAGAAGGCCTAAAGTCCAGCAAGGGAATTTTATTCAAAGGGCGCAGTCATGAGCGCCAAGCGCAGCACGTAGAAGAAGTCCTTTTCGGGCTTAAAATCACTGTAATAGTTGTATTGTTTCTAATCAGTTCTTGTATTTGCTCAACGCTGAATGATTTGGAATTGGAAGACCCAGTCAAGTCACCCTTCAGTTCTCCGAAACTCTGAACCAAGAGGATCTTGTATTCTGAGTTTTTCCTCCCCAAGCTGCTGAAAGGCCTGATKCCCAAAGCAATCTTGCTCACTCATCTCACTAASTCTTCCATCTACTCATTTTACAATCAACTCACCGACGAAAGTTAGATCAAGACCTCCTTTGTTTTTCTACATACCAAGCCCGATTTTCTGAGTCAGAGCGATATCTTCCTGAGTCTCTATCCATTCGATCACCCCATTAAATTATTCATGACATAAATTGATGGGCGTTGGGCTCTGCTCCTGCTGCAATCCAGGAGTGACTTCCAACGCCAACATTTATGGCGCCGTTGTCGGGGAAGAAGTTGAAATTTTTTCCCAAGATTGAATGACATTGAGCCTCTGATTCTAAAGGTGCATCAGGAATCAGAGCCTTTGAAGATTGCTACTGTGCACCTGGCGACTCCATTGTGACGACTCCACTGGAGCGAACCTGCTGTTTTAGTTGTGGCTTCCAGAGGCAGACACACGCGGTCCCATCCACAGCTGCCTCTAGCTACACCTGTAGCTGATCCGGAGGTGATTTTCAGAAAAGGAAAGGCCTCTGAAGGAGAAAATTCCACCGCCGAACCAGGTAATCCACCATCTCTTTCTGTAGAAACTCCATTTTCTTCTCCTCAGCTTCCTAGCAGACCTTTTTTTGAAGTTTCCCGTTTCCTGAATTTCGGTAGTGTTACCTGCTGAGTTCTCCCCTCCCGATCTGGGATTGGAGGGAGAAATCCTTGTCACTCCCCTTTCCCCCTGAAGCTCTACCTTGGCGTGGACCTAGGACCACAGGAGACTTCCCCACTCCTAGTTTTACCACTCCTCCTCTTGTTATTGTTGCCACTTCTGCACAAAGAGAAGCATCTGCTGACTCAAGCCCATTAGCCTTCTCCTTAAATCCCCCATTGTTTCCTGGAAGTTCATTCCCAGTATCCCCTTCTCGAACTCCTTCCCCTCCGAGTTCTCCTCCACCTAATATCCCTATGGCAGGAGCAAATCCCCCTATGACCAGAATGGAGGCTATTATAGCTACTAGGTATGCTCCCCTTGTGTTACCTTAGCCTCTCAATGCCCTTCTAGCAGATGGCTACCTCAAGCAGTTGCCCAAGTTTACGGGCGAAGGGGACATAGCTGCAGAAGAACACCTTGAAGCCTTCTACAGTTTTACAGACGATCATGTTATCATGCATGCAATTGTATGGATGAGGATTTTCGTCCATAGTCTTGAAGGCGAGGCTAGAAAATGGTTTAGGGCCCTGCCTCCTGGATCCATTGATGGGATTGAGGCTTTGGATAGTGCCTTTTTGAGACAATGGGGAGACAAAAAGGACTTCATGTATTACATTACTGAGTTTGGGTCTTTGAAGAGAAAGGAAGGAGAGTCTGTCTCTGACTTCTCCAAAAGATTTAATAAAATGTACAATAAGATCCCCACTGAGATAAAGACCTCCGAAGCCTCTGCAAAGATCACTTATGCCAGCGCTTTTGATCCTGATTTCTGCCTCCTATTGAGGGAAAGGAGAGCCACCACTCTGGCTCACATGCAGGACGCAGTCGTGGAAGTAGAGTCTAACATATTGGTTGTTGACCGACTCAGGAATAAGGCCGACATAGATGTATCCAGGAGAAGAACAGAGGCCTCCCCATCCCATTCCTCTCCCCTTCCCCTTCAGACGGATGAGGTAGCTAAAGTACTGAAATCCCTTTCAGCTAGAATGGAGAAGTGGGAGTTAGAGGGGAAGTCCATGTACAAAACCTCCCAAAATACTGATAACAAAGGTTTCAGAAGGCCTGGTAACAATATGCCACAGACTTTGCCAAAGGAACAAATAAGCAGAGACAGGGATGATCAGAGTATTCAGACCCCTCTGCAGAATAGCCTAGTTGCTCATGAAGAAGGGGAGGAGGTGGATGGACTCAACCCTGAGATCCACTGCATCGAGGACACTTCCCCTTTTCCTCATTTGACATAATCTGCATATGAATAATCCCTTATCAACACCTAAATCAACGAGTTGTGTAAAGGGGAAAATGCCATCAACACTCCTAACAGATACAATCTCAGGACAAAAAAGAAAGAAGGGAATTTTGATAGCCAGTATCAGCCCCTCATAGCGGAAAGGCCTACTAAAGCTGCAACAACCACAACTAAAGAAAAGAAAACTCAGAATGCTTCACCAGCAGCCAAGGAACCTATCTCCGAGGTAAGGGAAGCTCCTAAGTCTCTCTCATGCTTTAGTTTTGAGCATGAGATTTAGAAGATTAGAATTCCTATACCCCTATCCGAACTAGTTAAAAATGAAGATTTCAAAAGGTCCCTCTCCAAGCTGCTACAATCTGAGCCCCCCTAGCCTTCCACGGACTCAATAAATCTCCAAGATGAAAAGCCAGCCGTTGTCCTAGGTCCCATGGTAGAAGATAGAGATGACTCATCCCCTCCTTTCTACACATCCCTGAACATACATGATAAAGTGTTGCATAACTGCCTCATGGATTCAGGGGCTTCCCATAACCTTATGCCCAAAATAGTCATGGAAGAATTGGGATTGGAAGTGACAAAGGCTTATCATGATTTGTACTCTTTTTATTCAAGGAGGGTGCAATGTCTTGGAGTCATCAAAGACTTGGCGGTCTCTCTGTTTCAGCTACCAATGAAGAGTGTGGTCATGGACATTGTAGTGGTCGACGTTCCTCCCAAGTTTGGCATGTTGCTGTCAAGATCTTGGATTAGAAAGCTTGGAGGAACATTACAGATGGATCTCACATATGCTACTATTGCAGTCTTTTTAGGGGAGCACATGAGGTTGTACAAAGAAGCTCGGCTAGCCTATATTGTCAGTGATGAAGCAAACCCCACCAATAATCCCATCTTTGCACTGGACACTGATTTGTGGTCTAGTTTATTGTAGATCACCGATGCTCCTGAAGCCCCTTTCCAAATCAGAAAGCAACCCTTATTTGATCATGGGACACCTCCTCCAAACACCTCCATTTGGAAAATGTTTTTCGACGGAGCTTCTTCTAGCGAAGGTGCTGGCGCTGGAGTGGTTTTCATGTCACCTTCTCAAGAGACCATATCCCTGTCATACAATCTAGAATTTGAAACCACCAACAATGTGGTAGAGTATGAAGCTCTTGTTATGGGTATGAGGGCCGCAAAAGAAATGGGAATAAGGAAGATGGCAGTGTTCGGAGATGCGGAATTGATAATCCAACAAGTCAGGAACGTCTATCAGGCCAAGCATCCTCAGCTCAGAAGTTACAGGAACGAGGTATGGGACCTGATTGATAATTTCTTCTCAGCTTTCAACATTTCTTTTGTCCCAAGGGAGGATAATGCTGTGGCCGATTCTTTAGCTGTTTCAGCTAGCCGGTTCAAGATCCCTCTGCTGTCTATGGTCAAATATGATGTTGAGATAAAATATAGGCCCTTTGTACCAGACAATGTCAAGCATTGGAAGGTATTCGATGATGATCTTGAAATCGAAAAATTTCTCCAATTTGTTGATGAATTTTCTGTGTTGCACAGTGATCAGGATCCTAACCTTGAAGGTGACCATTACCCTGAGGTGTTTTTAAATGAAATTGTTAATCACTAGATTATTCAACTGCCTAGAAATAACATTTCGAGGGGACTAGTCCCGTTAGAAAGATTGTTTGATGGGCATGATGTGGCAGTAAAGGGTAAGGTTTTAGATGAAAAGGCTGACACAACTGAGAGCAACATTAGCACACATGAGGAGCCTAAGTTTGTCAAGTTGTCGAGTAGTTTAACCAGAGAATAGAGGGCCGAATATATCGAGTTATTAAGAGAATTTGTTGATGTGTTTGCATGGAACTATGAAGACCTCAATACATATGACACATCCGTCATTGAACACAAGATCCCACTGAAGGAAGAAGCTAGGCCATTTAGGCAGAAGATAAGACAGATAAATCCCATGCTGTTGCCTGTCATGGAAAAAGAAGTGAAGAAGTTGTTAGATGCCCAAATCATTGTCCCCTTGAGATATTCTGAATGGGTGGCCAATTTGGTCCCAGTAAGGAAGAAAAGTGGCGAGATCAGGCTTCGTGTCGACTTCAGGAATCTGAACAGAAGCTCAAGAAATGACAATTACCCCCTACCTAAGATGGAACACATATTGCAGAGGGTAACTGGTGCATCCAGGATATCCATGATTGATGGATTTTCTGGCTATAATCAGATATCAGTCATGCCTGAGGACAGAGAAAAAATGGCCTTCACCACTCCTTGGGGCACATTCATGTATGCCAAAATGCCCTTTGGATTGATGAATGCAGGAGCAACATTTCAGCGGGCCATGGATATAGCCTTCATCGGGGAAAAAGATCAGTTTGTGGTGATCTATCTGGATGACATCACAGTCTTCTCTAGGTCTGACCAAGAGCACTGTTGTCACCTAAGAAAAGTGTTCTTGAAGTGTTGGAGGTTTGGCCTATCCTTAAACCCCCAAAAATCTTTGTTTGCTATGAAGGAGGGAAAATTGTTAGGTCATATAGTATCAACAAAAGGAGTGAGGATTGATCCCAGCAGGGTAGAGGCAATTCAGACCCTGTCACTTCCCCGGTCTAGGAAGGAAGTTCAGGCTTTTTTAGGGAATACTTTCTGAGGAGGTTCGTCTCAAATTTCGTTGAGATGGTGAAAGACATCACAACCATGCTCAGGAAAGGAGAAGAAGTAAAATGGACTGTTGAACCCAGCGAATATTTTATCCAAATAAAAAGGGCATTGACTGAGGCACCTGTGCTGAGAAGTCCTGACTATTCCAAAGACTTCCTAGTTTTTTCTTTTACTTCTTTTGATATAGTAGTAGTGGTCGTACTGTAGAAAAATGAGGAACGGCGAGAGCAACCCATTGCCTTCTTCAGTAAAGCATTAAGAGATGTTGAAATCAGGTATGAAATCATGGAGAAACAGGCCTATGCCTTGGTGAAAGCTCTCAAAGCTTTCAGGGTCTATGTCTTGCACTCAAAAGTGACTGCATACGTTCCTTCAGCCTCTGTGAAGGACATCCTTATACAGCCTGACATAGATGGGAGAAGAGGTAAATGGATTTCCAAAATCTTGGAGTTTGATCTGGAGATTAAGTCCACCAAGTTGATAAAGGGGTAGGGTTTAGCCAAGCTGTTGGCTGAATCCAACTGCAAAGCCTTGGGGATCAGCTTCATCAATGCTTGTTCAGAAAATCAGCAAGCTGAGTCGTCCAACAAAGGTTCTCAGGGTGACTTATCGCTAGCAGAATGCAACTGGTATAGAGATATCTTGTATTTTCTGAGGGAGTTGAAGCCTCCTGATGGAATGGGAAAGAGTAAGGCGAGAGATTTAAAGCTCAAGGCAGTCAGATATTGCCTCATTGACCGAGCCTTGTACTGGAAGGACCCTCTAGGGGTATTTTTAAGGTGCCTGAATCCATAAGAAGCCCAAAAAGTTATGTTTGATTTTCATAGCGGCCTTTGTGGGGAGCATCATTTTTGGAAGACCACAGCTCACAAAATCCTCAGGGCTGGGTATTACTGGCCCACTTTATTCGCCGACGTCTGCAGAGAAATCAGAGCTTGCATCAAATTCCAGAAGTTCTCAGGAAAGCAACAGCTTAGACCACTGCCACTGAAGCCTGTAGTGGCTTCAACACCTTTTCAACAGTGGGGGATGGACTTCATTAGGGAAATCCATCCTCCCTCAAGTGGCCAACACAGATGGATCTTGACTGCAACAGAGTATTTCACCAAGTGGATAGAAGCTGTCCCCACCAGAAGTGCATCGCACAAAGTAATTATCAACGTCCTGGAGGATATCATAGCCAGATTTGGCTGTCCCAGCAGGACTGTCATTGATAATGCTGCTTCGTTCAAATCTGAGCCTCTGATTAAGTTTTGTGAGCAGTTCTAGATCTCGCTAATTTACTCCACCCCCTATTATCCTCAAGGAAATGGACTGGTAGAATCTTCTAATAAAATCCTAATCAAGCTCATTAAAGGATTATTGAAAGACAATAAAAGGGCTTGGGATTCAAAGCTCAAATTCGCCCTATGGGATGATCGAGTGACAACGAAGAAGTCCATGGGCACCTCGCCTTTTCAGTTGGTCTACAGAACAGAAGCGGTTTTTCCCACACAGCTCGCCTTACCTGTAGCAAAGTTCTTTCAAGATTATGAAGGAGAGCCGGATGATATGGTCAGAAGGATTCATCAGATGGTGGAAGTACAACAGATCAGGGAACAAGTGATGGACGCAGCTCATAGTCATCAGCAGAAGGTCAAACAAGCCTTTGACAGGAAGGTTAGGAAGAAGGAGTTTGAGATCGGGGATCTGGTGCTTAAGTGGGATGCACCCAGACAGGATAAGGGCAAACACAACAAGTTTGACGCCCTATGGATCGGGCCCTTCAAAATCTCTGGGGTTTTCTCAAATAACACGTACAGGTTGCAGGATTTGGAGGGTGAAGAGGCTTTCAACAGCCCAGTAAATGAGCATTTTCTGAAGAAATGTTTTGTTTGAACCTTAGATGGCTCCTTTGTTTGTAAATATTGTCCTTTTGGTTCTTTGCTTATTTTTATTTTTCGGCTTAGTAAATGACTCCATAGCCCAATAACAAGGCACTGAAGCTACAAATGAGTTCTTAGAGCATCACAGGGACGACTCTATCCCCCATGGAGCCTAATGTTAACATTAATTCTTGTTAAGAGGGGTGGGTTGCTTGCTCTCCTTTGAGCCCGTAGCCCGAGCTGCGAAGAAGAAGTCCTAAAGTCCAACAAGGGCATTTTATTCAAAGGGCGCAGTCATGAGCGACAAGCACAACATGCAGAAGAAGTCCTTTTCGGGCTTAAAATCAAGCGGGCATTTTGTTTTCAATGACAAGGATTCATCGATGGAGCAGAGCTATACATGTATCGCCATCTCGCGTCTCGAGACTTCGTAAGGGGAGAATGCCAAAGTTTGACACTCCGAATCATGAGATCGCGAGTTGCGAGAGGCGCTAGTACTTGAGCCCTTGCCGACAGTTACATGTAGAGGGCGCTGACAAGGAAAGGAGCCAAACCCGTATCGCCATCTCGGGTATCGAAATTTTGGAAAAGACGAGCCAAGGGTCTTCGACCCACAAACTCGCGAGTCACGAAATGCAAAAGAGCTTTTAATGTTGGGCCCACGATCCTAGGGCCAGAGTTGTTCAAATGGCGAAATAATCGTGGTCGTCAGTCTTTAAAAGCCAATCCAACCATTGATCACGGAGCAATCTCAGCCGTCCATCCAAGGGGACACGTGGTGTGCAATTAGGCTCTATCGCCTCTTCGTGCATCGTGACTTTGGAGGATGAGGATTAGCCTCCTCCCAGCCGCGAGATGCGAAGTGCTGAAGGCGTTCGAGATTTGGGCCCATAGTACCGTCGGATCAGGGCCGTCAGATCAAAGAAGGACATGTGGTGCGCGATTAGGCTTTATCGCCTCTTCGCGCATCGCGACTTTAGAGAGCAAGGATCAACTCCCTCCTTTCCGCGAGACGCGAAGCGTCGAAAGTTCTCAGGAATTGGTCCCATGGGCTTGGCGCCTGGTCACAGAGGAACATGCCTGGGGAAAAGGCGCTAGCGTGCACCATATGATAAGACCAGTCCCAAAACACTGACATCATCGCAGCCGTCCGTCCAAAGGGACGCGTGGCGCCTGATCAACGGAATCCTCCCTGCCAACTAGGAGCCTAGCCGGCTTCCTAGCTCCAAGAAACCTTTCGGTTTCTTGGCCCTCTGTGCCCGTGACTCCAAGAACAGTAGTTGCACAGTATGGCTCGATATAGGGTGTTGACCCTAGATCTAATT
>SNQJ01S0202073.1:0-16799 GCA_010110895.2 Picea sitchensis | reverse complement strand
TCCTTAAAATTTCAATCCTATGAAATAATATTTTTTAAATATGATATTTTTAAAATTCCTTAAAATTCCAACCTTGCTTCAAACCTTGCTTCAAACATGAATACAATATGTCCCACATACTAATAATAAATCGAGGAAAAAAAAATTTGCATCTTCATAATATATAAATATTTCAGTTAAAACAACAAAAAAAAATGATCAAATTCGAAATTAAACGCCCAAAAATAGGAAATCCAGACAACCCCTCTAAAGCATGAATAAAGTTAACCGTTGAGGTTTTTTGTCTCATATGCCAAATGCACGTTAAAGAATGATGGATGAAAAACCAGTTTTTGTCTCAGATGCCAATAGCACGTTAAAGACGTACAGGTGGATGAAAAAGCATTTTGTTATCCGTTAGAGAGAAATGAAAAAGCATTTTGTTATCCGTTAGAGAGAAATGAAAAAGCTCGTCTTTAACTATGGATATTTCATAGAAGGCACAAAATAAAATATTTTTTAATGATTCAATTCCAAATCAAAATTGAAAAAAAACCATGAAAGTCCATAGAGGATGCCTTAAAGCGTGAATAAAGTGAACCCTTGGTAACAGCGTGAATAAAGTGAACCCTTGGTAAAAGAGAGAGGAAAAAGTAATGTGTCTAATCTATAACCAATGAATGGTTCAAAACACAGAGGAGGTAAAAGAGGGAAATTATCTATCCGTTGAACGGAGATGGGAGAAGAGATACATATATCTCAATTCTTATGTTGTTTCAACATTTTGCTGATGCTCCTCTATTCGGTCTAGTCTGGTGTGCTCGTGTGATTCGAAGTTAGAGTATAGTGTGCCTGTGTGGTTTCGAATCCGAGCTTGTAAACCTCCTGCTCTATCTGGTTGGGCTGCTCTATCTGGTTTCGTCTGATTGAGTGGTTTCACGGTTGAGTTTGTAAATTATGTGCGGTCTACTCCGACTCATGCCTAAAGAGGATACATCAGATCATCCACTAGAGAAAACACTTTCAAGGTCGGTTGATCACGGTACATTTTATTTTTCTTTTTTCTCGGCGATCACTCTCTCTGCTCTATGAAGGGTACATTTTTTTTTTCCTTTATGTTATTTTCAGAAGCCCTACTTGTTTGTTGTAAATTCATTAAGCAATTTTAATTTTTGTTAGTGTATCTCAAATCTCATGCATAACTTTGATTTCTATCTGTCAATTTAATTGAAATTATTTCATATTTGCCTCTTGTATATTTCAAATCTCCTTGCTTTCATTTTGTCAATTTTATTTTATTTCATGTTGTCGTGCCTTTTATATCTATCAATTTAATTGAAATTATTTCATATTTGGCTCTTGCATATCTCAAATCTGATGAATAGCCTTGCTTTATTTCTGTCAATTTAATTGAAATTATTTCGTATTGCTCTTGCATATCTCAAATTTCATGCATAGTCTTTCTTTCATTCTGTCAATTTAATTGAAATTATTTCATGTTCTCATGCCCCAAAAATCTCATGCATAGCCTTGCTTTCGTTAAGTCAATTTAATTGATATTATTTCATGTTCGGCTCTGCTCCTTTAGATGCAAACCGCCGTTGGTTGAAAGAGTTGATAGAGAAAGGAAGGAAGTCCATCCTTCAATATGGTTTGAGCCTTTGATATGATTTGACATCCTCGTTCTTGAAACCCTCCTTGAACGAATCTGAGCCCTCGATCTCCACTACTAAATGAATCGAATTTCCGATACATCTCTCTTCTCTTCGCTCTCTTCCATGTTTATTAAATTTAAGTTTTCATTACGAGACATATCTATTTAGCAGTTAAGTTTGCTGCCATGTTTATTAAATATAAGTTTTCATTACAGTATCTTGACATATCTATTTAGCAGTTAAGTTTTCTGCCATGTTTATTAAATATAAGTTTTCATTACAGTATCTTGACATATCTATTTAGCAGTTAAGTTTTCATTACGATAGCTTGACATACCTATTTAATAGTTAACATGCTAGGTTTCCTTTATCCAGAGGTTTATCCATATGTTTTTCTGATTAGTTTAACCGACTGGCTTTGATTTATCCATATGTTTAGTAGCTATATTATCTCTCTTTGGGTTAACAAACATTTTATTGCTTTCTGATTAGTTTAATCTGCGTATGAAGTTAGTTTAATCTGAGTATGAAGTAGTGTAATTGTTAAAGTTAAAAGTGTAACCATTAATTCAATAATTTTTTACTTATTATTAAATTTAGGTTTTTCAAAAGTTAAAGTAGCCATGGTCACATATATTTAGATATTGAATTGTTTATCAATTTAATAATTGTAATGAATTAAATATTTCTCATGAACATTTGTTTAACACCATCTGTATTAACTCATAAGTCAACTAACCAGTCTCTGCTATGCATTTTAGTTCTTTAAACGTATAATCCATTATAATTCATTTAATTGTATATGGTATTTTTTGTGCAGAATTGAAGAACAAAGTTTCATCCATGCTATTTAATTCCTTACACTCCCATCATGATTATTTGATTTTTAAAGTTAAAAATTAAAGGTTTTAATAGATTCTAATCACATAATATAATAATATAGTGCTTATTAAACATTGGATGTTAATCATCATTACAGTTTATCTCCTACTATAATGGCCATGTAATTTAGTTTTCTTTTTTCCTATTTCCGTGTATGTTGTTTTTATTTTATTTTTTTATAGAAATTAAAATTTTAAAGAAAATGTAATATTATGTTTATAGTTGTTTTTTTAATGAAATAAATAGAAGTTTCTATATCCCTAAGTTTAAGTAAAAAAAATATTATTTTATTATGTGATCTATATTATATTTAACTTCAAATATTTTTAAATACAATATTTTTTTTTTTTTTTTTTTTTGTATATATATATTTAAACGTATAATCCATTATAATTCATTTAATTGTATATGGTATTTTTTTATTTTAAATTGAAAGAACAAAAGTTTCATCCATGCTATTTAATTCCTTACACTCCCATCATGATTTTGATTTTTTAAAGTTAAAAAAATTAAGGTTTTAATAGATTCTAATCACATAATATAATAATATAGTGCTTATTAAACATTGGATGTTAATCATCATTACAGTTTATCTCCTACTATAATGGCCATGTAATTTAGTTTTTCTTTTTCCTATTTCCGTGTATGTTGTTTTTATTTTTATTTTTTATAAATTAAAATTTTAAGAAAATGTAATATTATGTTTATAGTTGTTTTTTTAATGAAATAAATAGAAGTTTCTATATCCCTGGTTTAAGTAAAAAAAAATATTATTTTATTATGTGATCTATATTATATTTAACTTCAAATATTTTTAAATACAATATTTTTAGAGTTTATCGTTCCTTTAAGTAAATTAAAAAATTATTTTATTATGTGATCTATATTATCTTTAACTTAAAATACTTCTAAATACAATATTTTTTGGAGTTTATATAATTTTTAAATTTATTATTGATGTAAATTATTTTCTTTGTGAATTTTTCTTTTACATTTATAATACTTCTTTATGTGTGTTGTTATTATTTATATCGTTTTGTATTTTTTATTAGAATTATCTAATTTTTACTTCACATGATATAATGGATGTGTGCTTTTTTATTTATGGAAAATAATGAGTTTGCATAAATTTATATATTGTTATATTAGAAATTTATTCAATAAAATATTCTAGTTTAAGTAAGGAAGTATTATGTGAGGCTTGGGCATAGGATTTAGGTTTGGGGTTTGGTCTTTAAGACTAAAAGGATTAGGATTGAGAATATTATTAGGGGTCATGATTAAGCTTAGGCCTAGGCTAGTCTAGGTTAGAGTGGGTTACATTAGGCTAGCCTAAGGTAGGTTATGATACACTAGGATATGATAAGATATGCTAGGGTAGGTTAAGGTGCTAGGATAGGCTATGGTAAGGTAGGGTAAGGTAGGTTAGGCTAGGGTGATGTAAGCTATGGTAGAGTGGGTTACTTTAGGGTAGGATAATGTAGCATAGGATACACTAGTCTATGCTAGGGTATGTTAGGGTAGGCTAATGTTGTAGGATAGGCTATAGTAAGGTAGGGTAAGGTAGGCTAGTATAGGATGATGTAAGGTGGGATAGGATAAGTTTCAATAGGATATCCTAAGGTAGGATAAGACATATTAGGGTAAGGTAGGATATGCTAGGCTAAGTTAAGGTATGATAGGTTAGGCTTGGTGAAGATAAGATAGACTAGGCTAGGTTAGGTTAGGCTAGGTTAGAGTAGGCTAGGCTAGGATAGACTATGGTATGCTAGGGTAGGATATATTAGTGTAGGCTAGGGTAGGATAGGGTAATATAGAGTCAGATAGGATAGGTAGGCAAGGCTAGGTTAAGGTAGGCAAGGCTAAAGTAGGTTAGGGTAGACTATATTAAGCTAAGCTAAGCTAGAGTGGACTAGCCTAAGCTAGGCTAGGCTAGAGTGGGATATGATAGGTTAGAGTAGGCTATGAAATGCTAGAGTAGGCTAGGCTAGGCTAGCTTAGAGTGGCCTAGGATAGGATATCGTAAGCTAGACTAGGCTAGGATATGACATGGTAGAGTAGGATAGAATAGGCTAGAGTAGGATAGAATAGTCTAGAGTAGGATAGGATTGGACAGAGTAGACTAGGAAAGGTTAAGGTAGCATAGGATAGAGTAGGCTAGGAAAGGTTAAGGTAGCGTAGGCTAGAGCAGGCTAAGCTAGGACATAATAGGCTAGAGTAGGCTAGGCTAGACAAAGCTAGGATAGAATGGGCTAGGCTAGAGTAGGATAGGATAGGATAGACTCAAGTAGGGTAGGCTAGAATAAGATAGGCTAAAGTAGGATAGGTTAGGATAGAGTTAGATACACTAGTATATAGTAGGCCAGGAAATGTTAAGGTAGGGTAGGATAAGAAATGTTAAGGTAGGCTAGGCTAGGCTAGGAACGGTTAGGATAAGCTACAATGGGCGAGGATAGAGTAGGATAGACTAGGATAGAGTCAGATCTGTTCCGCTAGAGTAGGCTAGAAAATTTAGAGTTAGATAGGCTAGGCTAAAGTAGGGTAGGATAGCGAATCTAGGCTAGAGTAGGCTAGGCAAAGTTAATGTAAGGGAGGATAGGTAGGCTAGGGTAGTATAGAATAAGTAAGAGTAACCTAAGATAGGCTAATTTAATGTAGGATAGGGTAGTCTAGGCTGGGTTAGGTTAGTTTTCGCTATATATTTCTAGGCTCGGATAGGCTAGGGTAGTTGTAATGTACCTCAAAATCACCATAAAAAAAATAAATTATTAGTACATTTATCCTTGAAAAGTTTTGAGGTCTCAAGCACGTAAGCTTTCTGTTAGAAAACTTGAGTGTGAAGGTTTGCTAGAGTCCTTATTGTCATCGACTGCCCTTACCATTCAACTTAAGTTTCCTAATCGACAATATAATGAGTATCTACTCATCACTTCAATGTTTTATTAAGATCCTGAAATTTATAATTACTCTCTTATCTGCTAGTACCTATAATACTACCATAGTCTTAACAATACCAACAACTTAGGGGTTTTTATGACGAGAAACCTACATAAAAATATTACCCTATGTCTGCAATATAGTCGACTCGTAATCCAGTCTGTTACTACAATACTCCTATTCGGGATGGAGATTCTCCAACATTCTTTTACAAGTCCATTCATTAGATTAATAGAGTTGTTCCCATAACAATAAGTTTCTTCTAAGTCCCTACCATTTTGTGAAGAAAATAAAGGTCAATCGGGTTTTCGTGACCACAAGTGTTGAACAAAGAAAAGGACCCTATGGTTTTCTCGGAATCCGAAATACGAAATGACTGTGGGCCAGCATTTTGGGGTTTTATCATTCAGGGTTTTGCGAGTATAAGATTCGAACATCAACACAAAACATTTCTCAAATTTGCGACAAGATGTCGATTACTTCGGGTTTCAAGGTTCGGGTTTTTGTGAACATAAAAGTCAATCATCATCAAACTAAAACTCCCGAAATCCTATTAGTACTTCGGGAATTCGGAGTTCAAGATCTCGCGAGTGCAAGTGCCCAAACAACCACACATACAAACCTCTAAAATGCAAAAAAAGGGAAGGTCGGTCCTGCACTTCAGGATTTAGGGTTTTAGGATTTTGGTGTTTCAAATACCAAACCAACATACACAACAACTCTTGAATTTCGAAAGGTGAAAGGATGTGGGACCACCAGTTCGGTATTTCGTGTTTCAGGATTTTGGGGTTTCAAATACCAAACCACAATGCACATCAACTCCTAAATTTCGAAAGGTGAAAGGATTTGGAACCACCACTTCAGGATTTTGGGTTTCGGGATTTCAAGATTTTGGGGTTTCAAATACCAAACCACAATACACAACAACTCTTAAATTCCGAAAGGTGAAAGGTTGTGGGACCACCACTTCGGGATTTTGGGTTTCGGGATTTTGGGGTTTGAAATAGAGAACCACAATACACATCAACTCCCGAATTCTGAAAGGTGAAAGGATGTGGGACCAACACTTCAGGATTTCAGGTTTCAGGATTTCGGGAATTCGGGGTTTCAAATACCAAAGGAAAATAAACAACAACTCCCAAATTCTGAAAAGTGAAAGGATGTGGGACCACCACTTCGGGATTTCAGGTTTCGGGATTTCAGGATTTTGGGGTTTCAAATACCAAACCACAATATAAAACAATTCCTAAATTTCCGAAAGCATAAAGACTTACGAGTTTTACCCGTTCAGAAGGATACAAAAGGATAAAGGTTTTCTGTAATGGAAAATCTCTAAATTCATCATCGACCTTGACTAAGGAGAGGGTAGCCCATTCTAAAAAGAAACAAGGAAAGCAAAGACCTCCAAAAGGCGTCTATTCTCAAGACTGTTTTAACACCCGGAAAAAAAAACAAAAAAGGGTTTCCAAAATTCTTTAACTCCTGAATTTTATCATTGTAAACACATCTAATATATTGATTGCATATTGTTAGAGCATATTGTTAGATACATAGTATCGGATAAAACATTTGAACAAAAAGTTGGGAGAAACTTGTTACAGATCCGATTTAATCAGATACAATACACCAGATGCAAAAAGGTCATACAGACAACGAAGGTAACTTATTCCAGCTCAAATTCAATCGATACATAACATCAAAAGACATAGCCATTCATAATACAGAGGGGAAAATTAACATATCTTAATCCAATTCGTGGGAATACAAAGGGAACAACCATGTCCCTCCCAACCGTAGAATATGGAAGCTAGATCTACTTGCCTGATTCACCCCCTAGCCTGACCATGAATCCATGAGAGAGAACTTGGAAACTCCTCATCGGCAATGTCCTTCAATCCCAAATGTTATCCTCTTACCTCACACTTACTCAACAGTGCTCATAACAACAAGGCAATTTGGTTTCAACAAAACTCCTCTTGCCTCACACTCAATCCGCAGTGCTCATAACATCAAGAGAGTTCATAAATCCTTTCCCCACATACTTGGTTGCGTCCCGCCTCCTCGCATATGCTATTTATCAATTTCTTTGGCTCGGTCTTTTCCATCCTTAGGGGATTTTCGCATCTCTCTTAATCCCTAATTTTCAGGGGCTTTTAGTGGCCAAATCTCTGATTTGCCACTTCTCATAATGAGCCTAGAGGAAGTTCCAACGTGTTCCCCACTCATGGAGTCATGGTCAGCTGATTTTAACATGGTTGTTCCATTTGTCCTCCTGCAATTAATATAAATATTTTCTTGTGATACAAGTGTCATAGTCAAATAGTTAGTTGAGTCCAAACAGATCTCTGCCCAATAGTCACAATAATTAAATACAATTATTAAATTCGAAAATTGGAATTGCCATAATTCGCAAACATTTTCTAGATTTGAATTAGCCAAAAACGGAAATAAATTTTCAGCACACAAAATAAGAAATATTTTGTTTTTGGGGGATGTCACATCCTTTCCCCCTTCAGTAAAACACTGTCCTTAGTGTTCGTTCCTTTCTTGGAACAACATTGGATGAGATTTCTGCAAATCTCCCTCGAATTCCCAAGTGGCCTCCTTAGGGATAAAGTGCTTCCATTGCACCTTTACTTGAGCGATGACTCTGTTTCGAAGTGCTACTTCTGTTTGGTCCAAAATGTGTAGGGGTTCCACCTGGAACTCGCCCTCGGGTTCCACCTGCACCAAGTTCCAATCAATCATATGAGTGGGGTCATGAATATACTTTTTCAACAAAGAAACATGAAATACATTATGAATTCTTAGATTAGCTGGAAGTGCAAGCTGATATGATACAGGTCCAGTTCGAGATAGTATCTCGAAGGGCGCACAAAACCTGGGTGCTAGCTTGGTACAGGTCCCCAACTTTAGTGAGCTTTTTTAGGCTTTGACCTTCAAATAAACATGGTCTCCCACTTGAAATTCCAAGTGTCTTCTTTTCTGATCTTCATAACTCTTCTGCCTGTCCTCTGCTTCTTTCAAGTTCTGTTGTACTTTCTTTACCATGTTCTCCATTTCTTGGAGCATCTCTGGTCCAACCATGAGTTTGTCAGCCGGGTTATCCTAGCTAATTGGAGTTGTACACCTTCTGCCATACAGTATTTCGAAAGGGCTCAACTTAGTCGAAGTTTGGTACCCATTGCTATATGCAAATCCTACCAAGTGTAGGTAGTCTTCCCACTTGTTCATCTTTGTTCTTACATACATGCAGAGCATATCCTCTATGATTTGATTTGTCCTTTCAGTCTGTCCATCCGTTTGTGGATGATAACTCGTACTAAAATGCAAATTAGTGTTTATCTCTGCAAACAATTCCTTCCAAAAAGCAGATGTGAATTTTACGTCTCTATCTGAAATCACCATTTAAGGAATACCGTGCAGTCTAAAAATTTATTTCATGAATATTTCAGCAATGTTAATAGCTTTAAAAGTAGACTTTACGGGAATAAAGTGTGCAGACTTACTGAGTTTATCGATCACAACCATTATTGAATCATTCTATTTCTGAGCTTTAGGCAAACCTATTATAAAGTCCAGCGATATGGCCTCCCATTTCTATTTTGGTACTGGTAATGGTTGTAATAGGCTGGTTGGATGTTGGTGTTTGGCGTTAACTTGCTGACAATCTTGGCACCTAGCCAAGTACTCCGTTGTTTGTCCCTTCATATTAGGCCAGTAAAATAGTTTTATGAGTGTTGTTATTGTTTTCTGGTAACTTGGATGGCCAAAGTATGGTTTCTTATGCACTTCATCTAAAATAGTTAATTTTAGCTCTGTTGAATCTGGTATGTAAAGTCTATTTTTAAATCATAATAGTCCCTTCTTATCGATACTTATATCTGGTTTATCTGAGTTTGCGATACTATTTTGAAATTATGCCATTATCTTAGTGTAATTTCCATCGTTTATGCCTATCGTCCTTATTCTTTGTTTCAGATTACTTTCTGCCCTGCTGATGTTTATCTCAAATAACCCATGAATTATGTGGTTTAAAGCATCTGCTACTTTATTTTCCTTATCCTTGATATGTTTGACCTCGAAGTTGAATTCTCTCAGGAAGGCTAGCCACCTTTCCTGTCTTGCATTAAGGTCTGGTTGGTTAAACAAATATTTCACTCCGCTATTATCCATCAATAGTAGAAATTTTCTGCCCATTATATAGTGTCTCCACATTTTTAAGGCATGTATTACTGCTGCCAATTCTAAGTCATGAGTGACGTAATTTCTCTCATGTTCCTTTAATTTTCGGGACTCATAACATATCATGTTCCCTTCCTGAGTTAGAACACCACCTAGTCCCTCTTTACTTGCATCAATGCATACTGTGGAGTCTTTATCTGGGTTGCTACCTTCAATATGGGCGTCGATGTCAATAATTCTTTTATCTTGTTAAAACTGTCTTGACACTTTTGCGACTAGTTAAACTTGGTCCCTCTCTTTTGTAGTGACGTGATAGGGTAGGCTATCTTGGAGAACCCTTATATAAATCTGCGATAATATCCGGTGATTCCCATGAATAATCGGATATTTGCCACATCCTTAGGCATTGGCCATTCCATAATGGATTTTATCTTTTCCGGGTCTACAACAATACCTTCCGAGGAAATGACATGTCCTAAATATTGTATTTCCTTTTGATAAAAATCACATTTGTCAAATTTTGCGTATAGTTTGTGTTTTCTTAGTGTTTGAAGAACTATTCATAAGTGTTCATCATGTTCCTCCTCCGTTTTAGAATAGACTAGAATATCGTCGATAAATACTACTACAAACTTGTATAAGTACTTGCTGAAAATGTTGTTCATCAAGCACATAAATGTTGTTGGTGCATTAGTGAGTCCGAAAGGTATGACTATAAACTCGTAGTGTTCTTATCTTGTTTGAAAATATGTTTTTTTTATGTCCTGGTCTTTTATCCTAACTTGATGATATCTGGATCATAAATCCAATTTTGAGAAGATCTGGGCCTCACCAACTTGATCGAACAAATCATTTATCCTAGGTAAGGGGTATATGTTCTTAATGGTCACTTTGTTCAGTTGTCTATAATCGATACATAGTCTTAGAGTACCATCTTTCTTTTTCAGAAAGAGGACTGGTGCTCCCCATGGAAAGACACTTGGTTTGATATTCTCTTTGTCCAACATTTCCTGTAATTGTATTTTTAATTATGTCAGTTCTGGTAAACTCATTCGGTAGGGTGATTCTGAGATAGGGGTTGATCTGGGTAGTAAGTATATGGAGAAATCTATTTCTCTCCTAGGAGGTAATTCTGGTATCTCTTCGACAAACATGTCTCTGAATTCACATAGGACAACAAAGTCTTCTAACTTGGGCTTATCTTCTTTTTCTAATAGATTTGTCACTTGGATGGCGTAAATTTGACATCCTTTCCTAATACATTTCTTCAGTTGCATCGACGAAACTTGTCTAATTAATACAGGTTTTGGTATGCCTTGGGTTGTTCTAACAGTGTCAAAATTATCTTTATAGCTAAGTACCTTTGTATAAAAATCTAGTACTTCTTTGTGTTCTTCCAACCAATCCATCCCAATAATCATATTATAAGATCCTAGTGGTAGGATGTTCAGGTTGGTCCTTATCTTTTGACCATCTAAGATGAACTCAAGATAAGAAATAAAGTTAACTACTTTTCTTTTAGTACCTGTTGCTAGTTGTACAAGCCAATATTTTTCATGCTTTTGTTTCTTAAGTTTATTCGACTATACTACATCGGGAGTAATATAACTTAATGTAGCTCCAAGGTCAATTAAAAAAAAAATTAGAGTGTCATGGATTTTACCTTCGGCTTCTACCACCGAGGACTGGTGGTCAGCTTGTCGACCATCTATGGCCGCATTCATCCGATGCAGATTTCTGCCCATGCCACCTACTGTCGAGGCTTCCTACAAATTGTCGACACCAGTGTTGTTTGTTGTAAGTAAATGTGGACAGATCCTCCTTATATGAGGTTCTCCACACTCCCAACACTTTAATGGTTCGCGGGAGTTGTCTCCAAACTTCTTCGTTCCAAGGTTTACCGGTTTACCGCTACTCTGCGTATTCGGATGATTGGACTAAAAATCCTTCCTTGGGAAACTTTTTGTTGCATTCCAATAAGGAGTTGGCTGGTATCCCTTCTTTCGCTGGCTTATTCCATCTTGCCTCTTATCCTTCCAGGTATTGAGAAACTCTACCCATTGCTTATACTGATCGTAGCACATTCGTGCTTTCCTGAATGTCTCACTCAAGGATTTGGGGTTTTCAAACTCAATTCTGTCCCTGTAGGATTGTGGTAAACAACTTAAGAATCATTCAATTTTTAACTTATCCTCCCGGATCTATGGTATGAACTTTAGTAGTTCCAGAAATTTATTGATAAGGTCCTCCATCATCATTTTTCAGAGTCGTAACTCATAGAATTCTTTCGTCTTCCTTTCATAATAACTTTCGGAAAGGTATTGTATCTTAAAATTCTTCTTAAAGTCAGACCATTCCAACTATTTCTCCTTTAGGCCCTTGGCCAATTTTAGGTCCTACCACCAAATGTTGGCCTTCCCCTTCAGATTTTACATGGCCATTCTAACCTTCATGTAGTTGGATTAGTTGTAGATTTGGAAGTATTTTTTTATGTCCAATAACCATGCCTCAGTTTCTTCTCCTGTCCTAGACTCTCCATCAAAAGTAGCTGGTTTAACCTTTTTAAATTCTCCTTCAAGGTGGTTTGTTTGTTTTCTTTTTATGTTTGGTATGGTTTTGTCTTCAACTGAAGGTGTCCCTTTAGATGAACTGTCTCCTTTCTCCATTTTTGCACCAAAATTCTTGGAGGCCCTTTTGCTGACCTCTTCCTCATGGTTATCATCTTTTGGACTTTTCTTGGTTACTATACTACGCACTAGGAATTCATTTATCTCTTGTTGTTCCTCCTATGCCTTCTTTAATTTTTCATTGTCGGCCTTGAAAACTTGTAGTTCAACAATAAGGTTCCTCATTGTTTCCAACACCTTCGTGGGTGAGCTTCCATCACGGTTTTGTCTTGGATCTCTAGGATGTCCTTGTTGCGGATTATCTTCCACCCTGATTTCTACACCTTCTTGAGATGCCATTATTCAACACAAAACAAAAAACCTTTTTGTTTGTAATCCACAGGATTTATTAGTTTTTTAATAAATTAGAATATATACTAAGCAATCAATGTGGCCATGTTCAGGCCCAATGTTGCAACTCTTTCTTTGATACCATATGTAATGTACCTCAAAATCACCATTTTTTTTTTTTTTAAGTAAGCTTTTTGTTAGAAAACTTGAGTCTGAAGTTTTGTTAGAGTCCTTATTGTCATCGACTGCCCTTCCCATTCAAATTAAGTTTTCTAATCCATGATATAATGAGTATCTACTCATCACTTCATTGTTTTATTAAGATCCTGAAATTTATAATTACTCTCTTATCTGCTAGTACCTATAATACTACCACAGTCTTAACAATACAAGAAACTTTGGGGTTTTTATGACCAAAAACCTACATAAAAATATTACCCTATGTCTCCAATATAGTCGACTTGTAATCTGGTCTGCAACTCCCATACTTCTATCTAGGATGGAAATTCTCCAACGTTCTTTTACCAGTCCATCCATTACATTAATAGAGTTTTCCCCATAACAATAAGTTTCTTGTAAGTCCGTACCATTTTGTGAAGAAAACAGAGGTCAATAGGGTTTCGGTGACCATAAGTGTCGAACAAAGAAAAGGACCCTGTGGTTTTGTCGGAATCCAAAATATGGAATGAATGTGTGTGAAATCCTCCTCGTTACGACAACAACTCTTTAATAGGTGCAATTTTTTTTTTATGTTTAAGGTGTGTGCGCGCGTGTAAAAAGGAACAGACACACTTGACTCTATGTCGCCACCCAACGACTAACAAGACGCAACCACGATGATCACAACAAGAAGACATAAAGCACACAACAAGTAACTGCAAGCATTAAACGACATACTGTGTTATGTACAGTACGAACACAATGGAAGAATCCATAGTAGTAGATTTTAGTATTTCTGCACAGGAAAGTAGGGCGTTTTATATTAGTTCTTTGCTCTGGAGAGAGAGAATGTTAGATAGGCTCCTGGCCGACTGCTCAAGTAGAAACTAGTTATCTCTGTCAGGAGGTTGCAGTGGTGGGAACTCTTCCTTTAAAGAGCCCGTGACTACTGATACGACCATAGAGGTGTGTAGCAAGAGTGGAAACCCTGCCTTTAAAGGGCCTGAGACTCTTGATACGACACTGGATTCTTTACACAGAAAATAATCACATAGACAGACTTATATATAGAGAGACTAGTTTTATCAGATCAAAGAGTCTGATATCATACAACTGTGAGTTTGGAGAATTCCAATTATAGTACTAACCCTGAAATTAACCTGACCCTAAACGTCAGCATAGAAATAAACAACAACCTTATTAAACCTAAATTTAACAGCCCCACCCTAAGCCAATCAAATAAAAGCATCCTGCAGAAGGAACCCAACGGAGAACATGGAGGTGTCTACATCCCGCCCGACACAAGCAGACCAAGACATTAAAGATTTCAACCAAGTACACCAATAATTAAGTTCAACAATAAATAAATGCACCACCACGTCCTCCACGGAAGACGCAAGTCAGATGGACTCCGACATCGACCAACCATTATTAAGACTCAATGACATTAATTACAGACCAGTTATTCCATTTTATTCCCATTAATCAACGAGTTACCAACCAGCCTTAAATGATGTACAATTGGTTAATTGCAATCCCCGTTTACTGAATCATCATAGTTCATTGCTCTTAGATTCAAGGACCCTACATTTTATAGGTTATCAATCATCACATAACATAACCATATCTTTCTAGATTACAATAACATTGCAATTAAAATAACGAGGACCTTACATTTTAATTGTTATCGTCAACAATGGAACCGCAAAATCCTGACCATAAATAACCATATCATCACTTTTATATTACGATAGCATTGCAATTTAACTAAAAATAACCTTACTTTATTTGTTATCATCAACCATGGAACTGCAAGATTATTACCATAAAATGACAACCCGTTACATTTTAAATTACCATAACTTGGAATAAAGAATCACCGTACAAGACAGTGACAACTAACCAACCAGTAAGGCAATTAACTCCATCTATTCCGACCTCCAATGGGAGCCCAACCTTGCATGTCTATTGTGCATAAAGACATTACGGAAAAATCTAAATTAGTCTTAAACCAACTCATTGAGCCATTTTAAATTTCAGTAGGGCATCGAGACACTATTTAATTCATTTTGCCTTAAATATTAATGGTTTCTATGAGTGTTTGCCACAAGGTTTATAGCTAAATAATCATCTAGGTGTAAAACAATGTCCCAATAAGATATTTGTGTACACCTCAACAATCCTTGCCCAAAATTCTCATTCCACTAATAATAATAGAGAGAACACTTCATGACTGTGACTATGCTAATCAAAACATAATAGTTTCTTTACCATGTAAAGATATCTCATTAAAATTGCTCGGATATAAAATAATATTACGAACGATTTCCTTACTACTAATAACATTCCATATAAAAATATAAAATTACCAAAAGGGATGTCTAATTAATAATACTACTAACAGTTTCACTACTAAAATAATATTTCAAGTAAAGATGTAAAATTACCCTATAGAGATATCAAATAAATAAAAGATCCCTTGGGGAGCAAGGAAGTATAACGCAGGTTGTAACTACAGGCGACGACCATTTCATAAGGCGAAGTCAACGAAAGGGCAATTAAAGGCTGTTTAAACCTCCAGAAGGAAATTGTTGCTCGTTTCCGGTGCTGTAGTAGTCATTCAGGAGAAAAAGGGTAATGATCTCAACATAGAACATGTAACCCATCTTGGCAGAGCATGGGATCACAAGGCAGGGTGAGGCACAAGGGACTGAATTCCTCTGCAAGGCTCCACCCTCACGTTCTCAGCACGCGGCAGGACCTGTCACCAAAAGTTTATTGATGGCCATTATTTTCTGAAACCTTGACCACAACGACCCCACATAAAGAAGATCGAGAAGGCTGAAGGTTCCAGGAACATGATTACACAACATCAGGAAGCCACGCATGTGTTCGAATTTAATTTACCCCAAATTTTCATGCGAGCCATCTCCAGTGACACGCTAACCCAAGGCACTGGGTAATACACATTGTGCAATAAACAAGAATTGTCTTCATTACTGTGCATGACCCTTTTAAGTCAGAGTGGAAACGTAAGTAAAGGGGGTGTCTGTGCCTGGAATAAGAGAGCCATTATTCAGGTGTGCGTGAGTGAAAACACGTGCAGGATGAGGACTGTGCTTATATTAAGGTGACAGTCGAATTGGGAGAGGCATACACGCATAAGAGAACTCGCCCCTCTACACGTGTTTTCCCCAGCGAGTGAATCCTTCAATGTAACACACAGGTATGACGGGTTTTCCCCAAGGGCCAGACACACAGGTGGGCAAGATGTTTATTGGTTATGTGTAGGAATAAATTCAGTGGGAAGCACCTGATAGAATAACCATAACCAAATAAATGAATCGATTGTTTTAAGTTAATGCCATAAGGAAACATTTAACCCCAGGACGCTATCCATCCAAACAAGATGATAAGTGATGGCTAGAAAGAAGGACTATTATCATGTTAAAATTAATCGAAAGAAATTTAAATAAACAAAGACCCTGGGTTATAACCAGGAATTCGTAACAGCAAGGGGGAGAAAGCCAGGGTCCGAGAAACCAAAACTTTGTTTGAGAGCGAAGGATCAAGGTAACTTGCCAAGTAAAATTGCCAGTGAAAATTCAATAAGGTTGCAGGGTACGGGAAAAGCATGACTGCCACCATTCGTTTTCATTGCACCCTGGTTTCGCCTACTATGTAATACAGAATTGAAGAATGAGAATCGCCGATGAGGAGGAAAAATATCACAATTTACTTTTCAAGGAAATGAAATAATCACATTTAATTTCTAGGAGAAGTATTAGCGTAAACTTAAAATTTTGCCAGAAACCTTCACTAAAGAGTTAATTTATACCTTCTTACAAGATAAGCAGCCCAATGCAAAAAAAAATAATAATAATAATACGAAGAGCATGATGAGCACCGTGCCATGGTCCAAGGAAGGTCACTGAATGATAGTCGGGGTTTTATTATCCCCCGCGCGGATAAAATCTAGCCATGGATATATGCGCAATGAAAGGAAAGGCAGCGCCAATGATAAGGTTTAGGGCTAATGCACACA